>CM074721.1:455680879-455840879 GCA_037306005.1 Rhinophrynus dorsalis | reverse complement strand
TTATTAAAAGTTAAAGGCAGTCCCCGTAGGGTAAACATACATAACAATACAACAGTAATATAACATATAATAGGTTCTACCGGCCTTGCCTAAATACTGGGCAAGGCAACCCAAGTGACAGTTTTAATGACAGGCTCTACCGGCCTGCCTATACTGGGTAAGGCAACCGTGAGATGACATATACCTGTTCTACCGGCCTTACCAATACCAGGCAAGGCAGCCCCCACGGAATGCTGAATGTAGGCTCTACCGGCCCTGCCAATACCGGGTAAGGCAACCTTAAAGATGGTGAATTACAAGGTTCTACCGGCCTTACCAATACCAGGCAGGGCAGCCCAAAGGAGTACTGGAGTAGGCTCTACCGACCCTGCCAATACCGGGTGAGGCAACCTAGAGGATGGTATCGTCAAGGTTCTACCGGCCTCACCAATACCGGGCAGGGCAGCCTGAGCGAGTAGACCAGCTGTCAGGTGACTAAGACAGCATAGAGCATAAGTATAGAGGTCTTACTCAGCAGGAGTCTATTGCCAGGGATACTCAGACAACTGCAAGGAAGTGGACAGCGACTGACCACAGTACTGGATGTTCAGGAGCAAACCAACGTCCGCACGTTGGGACTAATGATAATAGCGCCACCAGGTTTAATGGAGCAAACCAGCGACCGCACGCTGGAACCAACAATGTATATCGCAACCAGGTTTAGTGGAGCAAACCAGCGTCCGAACGCTGGAGCCAATAATGTAACTCGCAACCAGTTTAGTGGAGTAAACCAGCGTCCGCACGCTGGGACCAACAATGTATATAGCAACCAGGTTTAGTGGAGTAAACCAATGTCCGCACGCTGGGACCAACAATGTATATCGCAACCAGGCTTAGTGGAGTAAACCAGCGTCAGCACGCTGGGACCAACAATGTATATCACCACCAGGTTTAGTGGAGTAATCCAGCGTCCGCACGCTGAGACCAACAATGTACATCGCAACCAGGTTTAGTGGAGTAAACTAGCGTCCGCACGCTGAGACCAACAATGTACATCGCAACCAGGTTTAGTGGAGTAAACCAGCGTCCGCACGCTGGGAACAACAATGTATATCTCAACCAGGTTTAGTGGAGTAAACCAGCGTCCGCACGCTGGGACCAACAATGTATATCGCAACCAGGTTTAGTGGAGTAAACCAACAAAGTATGATCAGCAGTGAGAAGAACAATGTCGCCAGAGCGACGGCTGGAGCAGGAGATTCAGGAACTCAGTAAGATTAACCCGCGAGGTGCTGGAACACAGGAACACTGGAACACAGGATCAGCAAGTACAGCAGGAACAGCAGGAACAGGCCCAGAAGCCTGACAAGCAGGTCAGGCAGAGTGGAGTCAGAAACACCACGAAAGGGCAACCTGGAAGTGCTCAGCCTGGGTTTAAAAAGGCTGTGTAAGGAGGGCTAATCACAGACAGCCAATCATGATACTCAGCAAGTGACTGACACTGAACAGCACCAATCACGGGCACCGTGATAGTACCCCCCTTTCAAAGACCCCCTCTCCCAGAGTAGGGTCTAGGCTTCTGAGGGTATTTGGCATGAAATATTCGTAGTAACTTGGGTGCATGAAGGTCCTTACTGTCTACCCAGGAACGATCCTCAGGACCATAACCTTTCCAATGCACCAGATACTGTACCCCTCCTCTACCTCTGCGGGAATCAATAATGTTTTGTACTTCATACTCCTCCTGCCCCTCGACGTCAACAGGACCTGGCCTCACGGGTGTGGTAGTATAACGGTTACAAACCAGAGGTTTAAGGAGAGACACATGGAATACATTATGAATGCGCATAGAAGCAGGTAATTCCAAGGCATAGGAAACAGGGTTAATTTTGCGAATGATCTTGTACGGACCAATGAACCAAGGTGCCAGCTTATTAGATGGGACCTTGAGCTTTAGATTCTTGGAGGACAGCCATACTCTATCCCCGACTCGGAAGGAAACCGCTGGATGCCTTCTATGATTGGCATGATGCTGATGTCTCTGAAAAGACTGGCCCAATGCCCTCTGAACTTGTGCCCATGTGGAACGGAGTTGCTCTATATGCTCATCCAGAGCTGGAATCTGCTGTGATTGAAAGGAATCCGGGAGCAGACAGGGTTGGAACCCATAATTGATCAAAAACGGAGAGCTCCCGGAGGAAGAATTAACTGCGCAGTTCCTGGCGAACTCTGCCCAAGGCAACAAGTCAGCCCAATTATCATGATGGTCAGTCACAAAACATCGCAGAAACTGTTCCAATCCTTGATTGGCCCACTCAGCGGACCCATTAGTCTGGGGATGATATGCCGAGGAAAATGATAGCTGTATGCCCATCTGTTCGCAAAATGCCCTCCAGAATCTGGACACAAACTGGCTCCCCCTGTCAGACACCAGCACCCTGGGTACTCCATGTAACCGAAATACTTCTCGAGCTGAGGTTTCCCCTTGTAACTGTCCGTACTGCCTTGTACTATTATCTGAGCCTTCTCCTCTACCACCGACTCTCCCGTCTATCTCAACAAACTGTTGATTACACTATTTAGAATAGAATAGGTCGATCTTATAAGATTCAACACAGATTGACTTGCACTTCAGATCATGTTGTCTATATTCTGATTTGTCCCTGTGGGCTATACTATGTAGGAAAGACAATCACTACATTCAGTGAACGGATGGCCAATCACCGCTCATCCATCAGAGCTGCACTTAAAAGTGGCAAAACCGATAAACCAGTTGCAAAGCATTTTGTGGATAAGAACCATCCATTACCCTCACTACGGTCTATGCTAATAGACCATGTCCCTATGCACAGGAGAGGAGGTGATCGATCTCTCAGGCTCCTACAGTTGGAGGCCAGATACACAGGTTAAACACGGTGGTGCCCAAATGTCTAAATGAAGTCTTGAGTTTTGCGCCTTTTTACTAATACAGTGTACCTGAAACATATTGATTGATCCTATACCTCTGACGAGAGCCATAGGGGTATATACATAAGGTGGGTTCTGCACATAATAGGCACTATGGCCAGTGTATGTTCCACACCTCCCCTGGCCCACATACGACTCCTGATGCTGTGACTTTCATTTTTGGAGGTAGATCCACTTCTGAGCACTGGTATTCTGGTTTTCATTATTTTTGTACTTTAATTTTGTATTAATTTTCTACTATGGTCTGATAGTAGGTCTCAAACAGGTCAGATTTGGCTGACATGATTTGGCAGTCATTTGCTGTGAGATGTCTCTTTATTCAATAGACCTAAGTTGTGTGATGCTACGATTGATGGCTGAGTGCATGGTTTTAGGGCCTCAACAGTATCTAATATAGCTATATACTTTATTAGGACACTTGCTGTGGTCACAGAGTGATGCCTTAGTATCAGTGCCCTATGTTTTCATCTCATCCCATTCCTATATGGAATATGAACTAATTTGACTTTTACATGACTTTAACCCCTTTTTGAATAAAGATCGATGTGATTATTTCATATAAATTAGTATGGACATACATGATCGATTGGATGATTCCATCTATGATTATTGACTGCTGACCGTTTTCTTCCATGAATGCACATTGTTTTTTTCACCATGGGAATTTTCAACACTATAACAGCCTTCTAAATTTATTTAATTTTTAATACCATTTAACTTCTAGTTTTCCTATGCATTGTTAGTTTGAATCCTGATGTCAAGCTATAGGATTATACTGCGCATGTGAGGTTTTGTGTCGATCGGTGGTGAAGGCAATAGGTCCCTTGGCGCACCACGTGTGCTGTGACGTGAGGGAGATCGGTCGTCTCTCCCGACCGCGAACGACTCAAGCACCAACATGCACCTCTTCCCAGGTACATGAAGGAATATATTTTATCTTTACACTTTTATTACACATGGTGGTTTTGTTAGAAGACTTCTAGGGCTTCTCCCATAGTGTATAAACGAGCAGATTGTGGGAGGCTTCCCCTCAGAATGGATCCAGTTAGACAGACAAGCGATACGACGGGCAGGTAATAGGGAACCTCCCCTCAGGTGCACTCCAAGCAGGAAGACAGACGTCTTTTCTATATATTTAAAAGTTCAGACTGAAGCTTTCCAAATCTTAAAACAATGTTCTTCACTGCACGAGAACTCCGTTGACTGACTCTATATCACAGTACAGTGTAATACGTACAGACAAGGCAGTACGGACAGTTTCAACGGGAAACCTCAGCTCAGGATAGAGAGATTCCTGTTGCCTCTATATATTTAAGTGGTATCACTGTATATTTTTATATATATTGTTGACAATAATTTTATTGTGTTTCACTTATGTTTGATGCATTTATGAATATGATATGATATAGTTTTAAATAAATATTTTGTATATTTCTATAGCTATTGTATGGTCACTATAGATCCTATAGGAGATATTTATATTAGGGTTATTATTGTTTTATTTTCATTTATTTATTTCTTTTTAATTAGCGCTCCCCCTTTATGATTCCTATTTACATATGTCTGGGGTTCTGTGTGGGCTCTACCTCTATTATTGGTATAATAAATAAAGGTGGTTATATTTTTTGCCTGATTACCATGACAACGTCGTAACAACAGCTAATGGCAGATTTCAAATCAAAACGGACAATAATATATCGACTACTGAGGACAATGGAAGAGCCATTCAATTGTGTGCAGTAGTGCTAAAGAATGATGAATTGAAACATTTAATGGCTAGTTTTTCTGACCGTGCACCACACAACGGATCATCAAAACCTCAGTCAGACAAAATAAAGCAGAAAAACAACAGCTCATAAAACACACAGCACATAGCACAAGACGGGATGGGTGAAAAATTCCAAATCAAACCAAAATCTGCCAAAAATGGCACTTTCCTTCTGGCAAAGGATTTCCCAAGAAAACTGATATTTTCCTGCTTTTTTTGCCTAGCTCGTTGCATTGAAACCAATAGTAAGAAAATGTTTTCCCCACCACATGAAAGTTTTACAGTCATATAAAAGGGTGTCAGGCTCTCACAGCAAGCCATTTTATGTTTGAGAGAGGAGAAAACAGCATGTTTTTGTGTTAGGCAAGATAGGTAAATAATGGGGAATTGAATCTGACTTTAGGGAGTCACTTAGGAAGGACATTCGTTGTCTATATTAGGGGAGTCTGGGGAAGAGGAAGGGAGGAAGGCGGTTGACCCCAAATACCGGTGTGACTGACCGGCAAGACACAGGCAGCTGGTGTCCAAATTGCTTTCTGATTTTGCTTTTATTGTCTCTGTGCTGGGGAAGTCTGGAGAAAGAAAGTTGTTGATTTTGCTTTTTAGCTATATATGTTTTTATGGATTGACTGTCATAAGATAGGGTGGACACCTTAAAAAAATTTAATACAAATAAAAACATTAAAAACATTAATACATGAATAATAAAAACAAATAAATATATTAGGTGACAGACAGCTGATCGGGAGCCTGATATGAGCTCTGCGACTGAGGCAGACTTGATAGACAGAAGATGACATTGGGATTTTTTTTAAGGGCTAGCACAATATGGAAAATACCTGTACAGACAGGTTGAAGAGAAGAGCGCTACAGTTATTCAAAGAATAAAATGTTTATTAGAAATACATAACTAAGAGGGTATCCTCATAATAGATATACATTTAATATATACACTTGAATAAAAACAATGTGGCTAATATCAATCATGTCAAATAGATATTAAGATAGGCAAAAAAGTATTTCAAGCAATAGGGAAATGCTGTAAAATGTAGATGATATGAATAGCGCAATCTGCTATGAAATGTCACTATTGAGATAATAAAAGACAAAAGCTGGTATACAACGGCCTTACCCACTGTTTATAAATCCGCTCCTGTCCTTAATAAGCTGCTCAGTTTTGTTTGGGCACTATACAGTGACTGATCTCCTTCCCTTCCTCAGTAAATGGATCCTCAATACGGGCAGCTCAGATGTTAGTACCTGATGTTCGGTATTCTCCCATCTATATATGAGGTTCCTCCGTGCAGATGGTACTACTTGCAATATAGTGGGCAGTGAACAATGTCCTCCTGGCTTTCCAGTATCAGCGGGCAGGAATAGAGCACTCCCGACATTCCCAAGCAGGAAGGTGAATGGAGTAGCAGGCATAGTCTCCAGTCTCTGTATATGTAGCAACTCTGGTAACTTTAGCTATATAGCGGGAAATGGAATAGCGGTCTTATTGTCACAATTGCTGAAAGATGCCAACTTGACTGAAATAAGTATAAATGTTCCGATGATATTCCAACGCGTTTTGTGTACGCCCTGACACTTCTTCAGGGTAAATATTGAAACTGATATTACTTTGTTTGTTCATGCTATTAATAGCTCCAAAAATAAGGCACAGAATATTTAGATTAAAGTGTTTACGTTAAATTTATCATTGTGACCATTAGAATGTATTGTGTTGCACTTATAGATCCAATAACTCTCTCTCTGACAGAGTCGTATGAACCTATCGCCTCCTAAGAGATTATTAGGTATGTGTTCCAATGGGGTAAGGATCGTACCTGTAAAATCTTTATGCTGTACCTGAAAAAAGTGTTTATATAAAAGATATTCTAGACTACCTGAGATGATCTTTCGTTTATGTTCTAGAAATCTGTCTCTTAGCCTTTGCTTAGTTCTACCGATATACTTTGTTGCAGGTACATTTCATACTGTAAACTACATACGCAGTATTACATGTAATCAGTTGCTGCAACACATGTTTTACGTTTTTATTGTCCAAAACATATTTCCTCCTATGATCAATGTATGTACATGTAATGCATCTGGAGCCATTGCATTTGTAAATACCCTTCATATGTTTAAGAAAATTATTATTAATCTTATTATTATTTAACTTTTTATTTATTGGTTTATTTTTGGAAAACATGGTTTTTAAATTATTTTTTGTATAAATGATTTGAGACACTTTTGGTATCTGATTACCAAATAAAAGGTCCTCTTGTAAGATATACCAATGGTTTTTTAATATGTTATTTATCTTCCTATGGGAAGTATTGTGTCTAGTGACAAATTTGGGAAATGTATCACCTTTATTTTTACTATTATTCTTTTTATTCATATTGATGTTATTTAAATTATTATTTTGGTTTTTATTTTTAGTGAAATTCTCCTTACAATCAATTACCTAAATGATTGGTAAGTATCTCCTATTAATTGTGAGGGGATATCTTTTTTGTATGAATTTTTGTTTTAATATATCTGCCTGTATGATGAAATCCTGTTCTCTGGTACAATTCCTTTTGAGGCGATTAAACTGGCCCTTAGGGATATTTCTCTTCCACTTGTCATAATGCCAGCTGTCAAAATGTAAATAGCTGTTAGTGGTGGTGGGTTTGAAGAAGGTTTCTATTATTAATTGTCTTCCTCTATTTTTGTAGTGAGATCTAAATAATTGATGGACTTAGAGTCTATATGATAAGTGAAAGAGAGTCCCTGGTTATTGTCCTCAAAATCCAAAATGAAATCCTCCAAACTAGATCTGTCACCATCCCAAATAATAATTAAATCATCTATATAGCGGCCGTATAGTACCAGGTTTGCCCCCTTATGCGAACCCCACACGTGCCCTTGTTCCCAGAGGCCCATGTAGAGGTTTGCATAGCTTGGGGCAAGCCTGGCACCCTTCACCACCTTTTACCTGATTTGTTAGTTTTTTGTAGCAAATCTGATATTTCTTTTTGATATTGTATTGTAGGAGCTCCAGTAAATATTGTATATGTATGAGTATCTGTTAATTATCTATTTGCTTCAGTCAGATATTCTTCTGTATCCAAGATGACCAGGGCACCCCCCTCCCCTTATCTGCCTCTGCTATATAAATATTTGAATTTCTTTATAAATTATTCAAAGACTTTTGTTCTTCTTTTGACATATTAAATTTCATACATGGGGAATTGTTTTGAAAACATCTCTTACAATCTGCCAACACTAGATGGTACAAACTCTCTACTTAAGGTCCCCTATCCTGATGGGGGTAAAATATAGATTTGGGAGTGTATGTAGTATGTACTGTAGTGGGGAGTGAATCATTCAATATCTCTTCAAATAATACTGTGATCTCTGAGTTTTCCCTGACTTTCGCTGGGCTGTACAACAGTAATTCTAATTGGGTGAGAGGTGACTGCATATCTAATTTATGATTATCCAACTTGGTAAAGTGTCTCTTAAAGGGATAGTAATACTTCGTTTTAATGTTATTTTATTTTGTAGGCATTAAAAAAACCATGAAGAATGACAGAAGTCTTATCTCTCAAACCTTTATGGTTTAAGAGATAGTCACAAGCAAAGTTTCCCCTCCTGCCTCTTTTACCTAGTGTAAGCTATCTCTTCTCAGATGTGGATTGCAGTCCATAGACCAGACAGATAACAGCAGGGGACAATGTTCTTTATATGAAAACAATGAAAGCCCTGCCCCCTTGACAAGCTTTTCAGGTTTTTCCCTTATCTTAATTGAAGATTGTCCCTCTCTGCAGCCTACCTGGGCACCTCCCTTCTGCTCTGGCTGAGCAGAGTTACATCAGTAAAAGAGGCGTGAGGGGGACACTTTGTCATTGAATTACTCCTGAACTACAACTCTGACAGAACTGAAATAACACTCTCCAAAGTCCAAATACTATGATGATTAATTAGAGCTGCTTTTATTATGAAACATTACTATCCCTTTAAGAGTTATGGACCTAATGAATCTGTTTAGATTTAAGAACAATTGAAAGTCATCTGGTCCTGTAGCTGGTGCAAATTTTAATCCCCTGCTTATAAGAGAAATATAACTCTTAGTTAATTTATGATTAGAGTGGTTATATATACCTTTAAATTGAAAAGGATCTGGATTATTGCCTTGGGAATCATCTGCTATATTTTTTATGTAACCTTCTTTTGGTCCTATTTTTTTTCTATTATTCTGACGACTGGCTCCTGGTTCTTTTGTGTGGCTGTGTATCTGTCTGTTATGTTAAATCTACAAAAATGATGTGGAACTAGTGTGGTGGTCTGGGAGGCCTTCTGGGCATAACTAGTGGATGGTCTACAATCTAATTCCTGTTCTAATTGCATTAATTTTAATTCATTTTCTGTGGGAACTGAACCTTTAGAAAGAGGTTGTAATATATTAAATTTGTTTGAACAAGGTATGTTGTAAACTGAATGTACTGTATGATCATCTTTATGTGATAATTTGTTGTGCTCTGGTTGAGTGGAAGGAGTGGAGGACGTGATATTCGAAGTAGATTTAGGAATGTGCCAATTATAAACATTGTGAGGTTGGTGATTGGGTGTTGGCCTTAAAGTGTGCTCAGTATGTGAGGGATTTAAAGTGGATATACGTGCTCTATAATGGAGAACATGTTGGTGAAACTGTCATGGTGCTGTGTTGGTGTAATTGTGAGGAGAGGTCCTCCTAATGTTGTCCGTGCTATAATCCTGTTGGTCCCGTGCAAATGTATTCTGTTTCCTAGTGAACACCTGCTGCTCATATAGTACTATCTTCTTGCTGGTGCTCTCATCCAATTTCCTAAACTGTTGGGTGTCTACATAGGGCTGTAAATGATCCTTAATCGGGTCTATATGTTTAACCACTTCAGACAAGAGATTTTCTCTGTATTTAATAATTTCCTTCATGAGGGTAAATGAACACTTGTCCACAACATTATAAAATATTTTTTGAAAATCTGCATCTTGAAAACCACTAGGCTTGTTTATGCGTAAGCCTCTCACTATTATATTTATGTCTATATATTTTGTTAGTAAAATGTTGTCCAACCAGTGATTCATTTCTTCTCTTAATTGTTGTTCTAAATTATTAAATCCATTTTTGACATTGAATTGAGAGTCCACACTCTTCTCCATTCTCCTAGTATCTGGATTCAACTGATTCTGGAGATGATTACATTGTTGTATTCTCTCGCCATATTACTTGAATGCCATGAAAAAGATACTGTTAAATATATATGAATATCCTATATATTATTTTTATTTTATTATTTTATATATTAGTGTTCCCAGAGTAAAATGGTGCAGCTGCCTAAAAGCACACAGTAGACCAAAAAGGAACAATAAATAAAAATTTCCCCTAGAAAGGGGAAGATAGGCAGCGCAATCTAAACACTAGTTACAATAAAATAAAAAATATAAATACAAATAGTAATTATAAAATATAATAAATATATTATTTATGATTTATTATTATTTGTTATTTCTTTATAATTTTTTTATTTATATTTTTTATTTGATTGTACCTAGAGTTTAGATTGTACAGTCTATCTTCCCCTTTCTAGGGGAAATTTTTATTTCGTAGGTGAGTACTGTTCAGCAAATGCACAAGGGGGAGGGGGAAAGGGGGAGCAGTGAAGGGAATTGAGAGTAAAGTGGTAGCTCAAAATCTGACTGCAGCAATGGTTGGTTCGGTGTCAATAGATAATGATACCTCTCCTCCCAGGGTGCATACAGTTTGTCAAGACCCCACCAATCACGTCTGCCCCAGTTACGGCTTACGTTGGAGGTGGTCTCTGTTACATATATACTAATTTTTTTTTAATTCATATATTATTAATTTATTTATGTATGTGTATATATATATATATATATATATTTTATTAACTTACTGTCCTCCCTAACCCAGTCAAAAAAAAACAAAACTAAATTCCCTGTTCAACTTATCCTTTCCCCTGACTCCACCAACACGGGAACCCTGAGACCCCTTTTATACTATGATTGATTTCAATGCAACGAGTTTGGTGAAAAAATCAGAAAAACTGCACTTTTCCCGAAAATTTCATGCTAGGCGGGAAGTACCATTTTTCTCCTATATCTGTGTTGAGGTGAAAACTTTCGCCCATCCCTGTGTGCTGATCTCTTTCCTGAATTAGGCACAATCTCTCATCCTCTCCCAGAACAGCAAACATTTTAGCCACTCCTATTTTTTGAAACACATTCACAAAAAATAGCAAACTTTGCTAAATCTGAAAAAATATTCACATTTCAGTAACATGTTGGTGCTAATCATTCTACCAAAAAGTACACTGTAAATAGTGATTGTGTTCCACTCTATAAGACTAAGAGCAGAGTGAGCAACAGGCTCTTAAAGAAAAGTTATTAACCTTTTGAGTGCCAAAGTGCAATAATGTATTGTCCACTATACTACTCATCAATGAGGTAAATTGGATCTATAATTGCCAAGCTATGTTATACTAGTGTAAAAGCCTGTGTACACGGGCCAAGATCCGGGTCCGGTACGGGCCGCTTCATGCTCAGTAGAGACTGTCCGAACGAGTGCAGTCTCTACTGCGCATGTCGGCTTCTGACAAACATCCTAGCTAATTATTATATAGGAATTTTGCCAAGTAGTAATAATCCAACTTTGTCTCCTGAGTTGATTTATTGTATACTTGGGCTAATTGTGAATTTCTATTTAAATTAATATGAAGTTTATCTCTCTTCTCTTTTCTTATATTTTCCTTAATTTAGTCAGCATTCAGTAAGACTGCTGCAGTAACTCAGGAGCAAACCAACAGCGTTATATGGAACAAATAAAAATGTCCAATGACTTAAATGTGGCTTTAAATCCCATGAATGCTAAAGAAGTCTCCTCAGTACACTTTAAAACAATACATCTCTAACATTCAGTGGGTTAAAAGACCCATTTACATCACTAGGAATTTTTATTTGTTGTGATATACCAAAAAAGAGAAACCCTGGTGCTAATACATCAGTATAACATTCCAGTCAAAATGTTAAGTAACAATATAATGTAACCAACCTCTTGCCAAAGGTTGCCAGCTCTCCCCTGTAACTGCTCTATTGAAAACAGTATTTTATTTGGGAACCAATAAAAACCCAGAAGCCCATGTATCATTGTTAGGTGGTTATCTTGCTGTATCATTGCTTGTTTCATTGCCACATGGAACTTCCAGATCAGTTGTGTGACTGAGTTTGATTCAGGCTTTGTGATGTCATAATACTTCCAACAGAATCCTCTCAATATAACACACTGTGCAGGCTGTTGGACTCAAACCTTTTCTCAGTGACTCAGAGAGCAATTTAAATCTATTCTCAGTGACTTAGAGAGCATTATAAATCTATACTCGGTGACTTAGAGAGAATTATAGAGAAGTATCTTCTTGTTGGTATTGCAGAATTACGGAGGAGAGTAGAATGTGGCTGTTTGCCCTTTATATCATCCTCACTCTATCTGTGAGTGAAAGCTACAACATAGGAAGTAAGTATACATTGGAGGGAGAGAGAACACTAAAGGTACAATTTAATAAGCTAAAGAGGTGCAGTTCTGGAGCAAACCAGCTGCCCCACAGGTGAGAAATTACAATTATTGTTGATTTAAATGTGGCATTTAAATCACTTGAAAGTTAGAGAGGTATTCAATTCATAGCATTGGGTACCTTTTTATCATTTAAAGGGTTAAAAATCCCATTTAAATGAATGGAAATTTGGAGAACTTTGTTTAGGTCCTTTTGGGACAGTTGGATAGCTTCCGAATTTGAGCTTTTTAGTCCATTGAATTGCTCCTTAAAGGGGCAACTATCATTTAATAGTTGCCCTATCTACAGATCCAATTGTCTGGGATGACACCTGTCAATTACAGCCCTGGGCTGCATTGTGAGCTCCATCACACCAACATGGGATCAGAACAGAGATCTGAAAAGAGACCCCAGATGCTCTCCAGGCGTATCTATGAGACAATGTGCTGGACAATTTCCTGTCCTGTGCAATGCAGTCCTCTATAGATCCACAGAACTGGACTTAAAAGCCTAACACAGCTGTACTCTGTGCACGCAAACCTGGAATCTGTGGCCAAGAACCACATACATCTAAGTATGTGTTCCTGCATCACCCTGCTAGGTTTTCAGAAACCGCAAAAGGGTATTAGGAGGCATACTAGGAGTCATATACTTCCATTGGTACAGTCTTAGTAAAACATGATAATTGTCCTTTAATTAATTTATCTTATCTTCTGCTCTGCACTTTAACTGACATCATGTGTGTGTTTTTCTTATGTAATCTATTGTTTGCAGTAAGACCCCAGCATTTCAACTAGCAGCTGTTCATATTCCTAACATCATCCCTACCATCCCCTCTTGTAATAATAAAATTCCGCAGATCACTGGACGTGGCCCTTGGGTTTGTTGGGTGGGAAGTGGCTGTAGCTTCTGGTGGACATACATTCTGTCTGCTATCACTATAATGTTCTATGCATATGAATGACACCATAGCAAGGGTGGGAAACAGATGGCTTCCCATCTGTTATTTAATTAACCCTTTAAGGACCAGAGGGGTGTGAAATGCATTCCAATGCAACATGTTTCACAGTCTGGTCCTTAACCCTTTGAGTGTCAGAGGGGCATCCAATGCATTACGAAGCGATGCAATGGATACCCTTCTGGCACTCAAACGGTTAAAGGTAATAAAGCTCCCTGTATCAGAAAGAACATGATTGGTCACCAACAGCTAGAGACCTACAGATTTTATGCCCTGCCCTATGCAAAAATAAAAAAAAAACAAATCCTCTTAGTGGACTTGTATTCTGCCTCCTACCACCATTATCATAAAGTAAGTTTTAGCCCACCAACAGCTAGCGTTCCACAGATTTTATACTCCGGCCCAGTTCACTATTGAAATGTCGCCATCTATAGGGCGACCGTCGATATGGTGCTTTAAAAATGTTGCAAGAATCAAAACAGCAACGTAAGAATGTTGAGCCAATTCTGATGTCTCTTTCATAATGGTCACCAAATGGAGTGCGACATTAAATGCACACATGTTTCCATCTGTGCATTAACCCATTGAGTGCAAGAGAGGTCTGCAACGCATTTCACAGCTTTGTGGGCCCCTCAAACAACGAAAGGATAAACGAATATGAAATGTGCAAGCATTACTGCAACAGTTTGTTTATCTTATATTTAACCCTTTCAACGCCACAGGGGTGGGCAACGCAATGCAGAGTAATGTGTTGCTCACCTGTCTCTTTCTGTGCCTTTGCCTCTTACTGAGTCCCCTTTGCCTCTTACTGCCACCAGGAGCAGACCCGTTCTGTGAGAAATATGTATTATTGTAAAACCAGTGAACTAGGTTAATACTTACATTTTTTTGTTGCAGTTCAAAATATATATACGTTTCCTTGTAAAAGCACAAAGATATCCCTAAAAACCCCCTAGAGAAGAGGACACTAGATTATTGTAATTAGTGCCTAAGTCGCTACTTTCAAGTAGTAGCAGAAAGAACTAATGTTTGTTAGTGTAAAATACATTTTCTACCCCTGTCTTTGCCTCTTACTGCCCCTTTACTGCGCTGTTCCTCCTCTCAGTACAAGAGGCTGAGAGGCGGACCAGAGAGAAGACTGAGATCTGTCTGGGATGTGGACGACAGATCTCAGTCTCCTCTCCGGTCCACATCTCGGCCTCTTGCACTGATAGGTGGAAGAGCGCAGTAAAGGGGCAGTAAGAGGCAAGGAGGGGAGGAGAAACTATGGAAGAGCGCAGTAAGGGGGCAGTAAGAGGCATGGAGGGGAACAGAAACTGGAGGTAGTAAGAGGCAAAGGGAGTCGGTAAGAGGCAAAGGCACAGAAAGAGATGGAGAGGGAGAATGAGACGAGAGAAAACAGGGGAGACGTAGTTATACAGAAATGGGCCTATAAAAACACCTCCCTTTCTCCGCTGAGCTGTCTCTTTCCTCTCCCACACTGTCTCAATCTCCCGTTTCGTGCAAATCTCATTTCTATATGCCGAGCTGTCTCACTTACACATACTATCACTCTCACCATAAAGGGACACATAAATAGGCAAATTATTTAAGCAGTGTTTTAGCCCATTGAATTTAAATATGCAATGCATTGGATTGAATGTCGCACTCAGTCCATTATGCAAGCGACATCAGAATGTTGATGTTTTGATTGGCTTGACATTCTGATGTTGCTGTTTTTATCCTTGCGACATTTTTAACTCGCCATATTGACGGTCGCTCAATAGATGGAGACATTTAAATAGGCTGCCCTATGCAGAACAAACAAGGCCCCATTCAGTACATGTGAAATGCCATGCATCCTACATATGTGTTTATGTGTGCTCTTGCTTCGGTATCTGTTACTTCTGATGTCTCAGCTGCATGTTTTGCTAAGAACCAATCCTTCTACTCATGTATAAACACACTATTAGTGCATCAAAATCAGCAGATACTGAGGTTTATTGAATATATGGGGAATAACTACAGAAGGTGCAGTTATAACAGGACCAGGCATCCAAGGTGACCTAACGGCTCCAAGTATCAGCAGGATATACTTATGTCCCATGGTGAATAGTTTTGCATTAAGTAGTCTAAAAAGATTGTCTGTGCCAGGTTCCTCCAGTCATTAGTTACATCACTGATTGCAGTGGGAATAAAAGCAATAATTTGTGTGCTCAATGCATCTTTTCTTCAGACAATGAGCTTCACAAAACATTTAAATTGCATTACCACTCCAGTAAACCTCAGTAGCTCCTGAGTTTGATGTACTAATCCTGAGTGGGTTCTCTTTTTTTTGATGCATTATATGGACATTAGCTGGTAGGTAGCTATTGGAGGTTCTACACCAGATGGGACATTTGTACGATATTCATCAACATAGAGTCCTGACATGTTGTGGGACCGCCAGCTGTTGGGGACTACAACTCCCATCATGCTCAACCAACAGGAGCTGTAGTGCTGAACAGCTGGAGGTCTGACAAATGACAAACCCTGTTCCAGTGGCTCACCTCTCCCTTAGAAAGCAACAGAGGAAAACTCTCTGGACATCATATGAACTGTCTGGACACCAGGGGGCACTGTTGATGACAAAGTCTGAGCTGTAATAACGTTAGAATAAAACACCTGCCAGCAATGGCAGCATCCTTGTATCACTCACAGGAAAATCCTACAATATCTGTAATTTTTCATATTCATTTTTACATCTCCTTTACGTGCAAATAAATTGGTCAGTTGTACAACATACTCTATGAATACTTAAGGGGAACTGCACCTACAGGGAAAAGTGACTCTCAATGAGTCGATTTCCCATGAACAGGAGTGATTCATAGGTAAATAAATGTCACCATATGGGACAAAAAATCCACTTTGTTTTAAATGGTGCCTTTAACCTTTTCATTGTTAGAGAGGTCTCCATTGTATTGTTTTACAGACCTTTTTATCATTCGATGGGTTAAAAGTCCAATTTAAATCATTGTGAATTTGGAGAATTTGTATTTGTCCCCTCTGGTAGGGACATAGCTTCAGGGGTGCAGTTATGACAGGTCACAGAATCCAAGGGGGCCCATTGGCCCTAATAGATACTAGTTATATAGTTCTCATTGATGTAAATTGGCTTTTAACTCCTTGCATGCTAAAAAGGATACAATGCATTGAGAAGGAATGTGTTGGGGATATCTCTAGCATTCAATCCTAATAACATCATTGGGGGACTTTATTTCTCCCCTATGGTTCAGATGGTTTACTCTATAATTGTTCCAGATTGCTAATGAACATAAGGCCTTTGTGTCACACAGTCAGCACTAAAAGTGTTAATTAATGGGAAATTGTTGTTGTATTATAACGGTTTTCTCTATATTATAACTCACACTGGACACTGCAATTTAGTACAAAGTCTCCACTGTTCTCACATCTCTTTGTCTCCTATAGAATGCGGGAACCGACCTCTCGTTTCCAATGAACATCTTGGATCACGTATAGTCGGAGGCACTGACGCACTGCCTGGCAACTGGCCATGGATAGTGAGCCTCCAGGAGCCTGCTGGAGAATCATACGAACATCTATGTGGCGGCTCCATCCTGAATAACCAGTGGGTGTTAACAGCAGCGCACTGTTTTAAGAATCGGGGCAAGTAAGTAACACCAAATATATCTTTGCACTGGTAGACCAGGTAATGGCAGGATTTGGGAAGCACTTCTCTAGATAACGCTGTTTAGAATGGACAACAGCCCCCACATCTTCCCTACTGAACTCTTTACCAGATAGGAGCAGATGACTCACATTTAACATGCAATTCTGGACCAAAGTGACTGCGCCAAAGGAAACATTTAAACATTCCTAAAATTACCATTGACTTTAATTGGGCTTCTAATGGGGCAACAATAATGAACTGAGTTATTTCTACCATTCAGTTTGTTTACATCCCATTAACTTCAATGATAATTTTCATTTGTCCCCTAGGGTGCAGTTGGTTTACTCTGGAATTGCACTTTAATTGTTATTTATTTGGGATACAATACAATTTCTTTAGTACCATATGTAAAGAAAAATCCCTATTTTCACAGGAGAGCGGCAACTTGTGGCCCAGAGGCCAAATATGATCAAGTGGCCCATTTCTTCTATTGTTTGATCCCACTTTCCTAGCCCACCCTCTTTTGTTAATTTTAAAAGTGTCATGAAGTAAAATGATACCACTTAGCTCACAGCTGAAATGGACTAAACTACTGATACTACTGAGCTTACAATTTAAGCAAAGCTACACTAGTGATACCATAGAGCTTTCAAGGGAAATGCGTTATTCTAGTACAGTAGCTTCACTTGAATTGTAGCTCCATGATATCATTTTTGTAGCTCTGTTTCAATTGAAAGCTCTATGGTATCAATAGTATAACAGCACTTATAGCAACAAGAGAGAGTAAAGGGATAGTAATGCTTCTATTAAAGTTGATGTCCAAGTCTTCTCTATTTATATATGTTAGCACTATATTTCATTACTTACAGGTTTGTAGTTCAAGTGCTATTCAGGATGAAAGGATTCCCCTCCTGCCCCTTCTGGCCACCTCCCATTAGGTCTGGTATCAGGGGGACTGGGCGGATGCAGTGTGGGACAATCTAAACCCTGCCCCCCTTGACAAAGGAGTGCAGGATTTTTCTTTTGCTTAATGAAGAGTGTCCTTTACCTCACTCCATCAGAACAAGACTGAGAGGCTGAGTGACGCAGGGAAAGGGGCAGGAGGGGGATCCTTTCAGTTTGAATATCCCTTGAACTACAAACCTGTAAGTAATGAAATGTAGTGCTACATGGTAAAAGAATAATAAAGAAGACTCAGGAATCAATTTTAATAGATGTATTACTATCTCTTTAAGTCAGGCAGTGGCCCACTGGCCCAGACATATGGTCAGCCCAGAGGGCAATTTCTCCCCTGCCCCCCAGGCCAGCTCTCCCCTACCTATTTTACAATATATAATATACAATAATTTTCATAAATCCTATTGATCTAAGTTAGGGGTTTAACACTCTTGACTGCTAGAGAACATCATATATGTCAATTGGAATTGTATTTCTTCCCTATGGTATATTTGTGTAAGTCTACACTAATCCTATTTCGTCTTCATATATTATCTATGATGATCACATTTAAGTCAAAAAATATATAATACTTCTTCTAGGACCAGATTATTTTGATTTTTAACAGCAAGGGTGAATCTCTCCATAGACTTATAGATCTCTTAGGCAGATGCCAGCGATGCATCTCTCTGATGTCTTCTTCTTCTATTTTCAGTGATTTCCTCTCCTGGAGACTAGTTTTTGGGGCCAATCAACTTTCAGCCCTCGGAAATGAAACTCAGATTAGAAAAATAGCTGAGAAGATCCAGCATCCACATTACATCCCGGAGAATGAGACGAATGACATAACCCTATTGCGCTTAGATCAGCCTATTCAGTTTAATGATCACATCCAGCCGGCTTGTCTCCCAGGAAAAAGTACAGTTATGAGTCGTATGACAGACTGTTATATCTCTGGTTGGGGTCTGATGAAGGAAGAAGGTTAGTCTTCATTATCACCTTATCATGGACATATTTATACTAATAGCTCTGAGTATTTCCTTATCTGTCACAGCTACTAATTATCACTATATCTAGTATACACAAACTCTTGTATTAGCCCAGGATGGAATTCGTACATATCAACTCCTCTAATGGTCTGATACCTCTCTATGTACTGCACATCTCATTTCGGCATTATTTTGGTTAACTCTTCGAATTCACTGCCCAAACGCCAGTAGGGGCTCTTCCTCTTCCTGCTCAATGTCAGAGGGGTGTACAGCACATTAACCTTGGTTGGATCTCAACCCCCTTCATACTCCCAGTGTTATCTCCTCTCTCTGCTTTCCTTTACTGACTAAAGACAGCAAGGGGGTTAAAATATAACTGGATGGTGGGACTGGAGTCATTGCCTTCATTGTCCATCCATGCATGATAAGCTACATGTGACAGGTACATTAGGTGCCAGTAATATACCCATTTATATGGCCTATAAAACTGCCCTGAGTTCCTCCCTGAAGGTAAAATGAATAGATTTATTTTGCAGACAATGGACCTTATGCACCACAGTGGTATTCATTTAGCGATGAGGAGCAATTTTGGAGCAAATAAACTGAACCATATGGGAAAAACTAAATTTCCTCACATTTCCATTGATATAAATAGGGCTTTTAACCACTTGAGGTCTTCAAGGGTTAGAAGCACCATCTAACCCTTAAGGAAGAAATGCATTGCATTCCCCGCTGGTATTTAAAGAGTTAAAGTAATGGGGAATTTTGAATTGATGGTTCCTTCTCACCAAGAATCTCATCCATAAATACACTGGCACCAGCACTGGCACAGTCCAGTGCCATGACTGATATGGTTCTCACCTTTGGGGCTAATTGTTATTCTGGTGTCTCTGGGCAGGGCCTCATCTAGTTAACTGGACTCTTAGTTTTCAGCATCGGCTGAGATCTGTTGGCTGGTCCATAATCGTATATATAAATGGGGATTTACCTCATTGCATGAACGCTAGAAAGGACTCCAGTGAATTGCTTTGTAACGTGAGGAGACCACAAAAGACCCATTTACATCACCTGGAACTTTTATTTCCCCCCAGTTGTGCAGTTGGTTTGATCTGGAATTGTTCCTCCCTCCTTGTGTGGATAGGACCAAACAAGTCTCCATTAGAAGAGCTTCAATGTAATACCTGTTTGTATCTATGGAGCCTTGTTATCAGGGGCTGTATTCAGTAAACTAAAGAGGTGCAGTCCAGAAGCAAGCCAGCTATGTCACAGGAAGAAATTACATTTCCCATTGATTTAAATTGGGCCTTTTAACTTCTAAGCTTTGCAATGCTTTGGATATCTCTCTATCATTCAGGGGATTAGAAACCCCATTTAAATCAAATATATGTTGGGGAGGTTTATTTCTCCGCTTTGGTGAAGATGGTTTGTTCCAGAATTTTTCCTTATTTGTTTTATGAATAAGGCCCCAAATATCTAAAATATTTTATTTTGTCGGAAGAATTGGTTCACTCGTGCAGCTTGAACAGCATGGCACTGTAGTGCTGCTCAGGCCTCCATGTTACATACCTGCACTGTCTCTGTGTTCCCCAAGCAATCCCATCACTGAAGGGTGTGGCAGAGTTGTGACTACTGGACAGCCCACATGGGACATGAGCTAAACACGTTTGATGGACCTCCTCCTGGTATGCCACACTGACTGCATGTTGAGTTGAACATTGCAACACTTCAGTCTTCAGTTTGACTGATCCGCAAAGCTCAACTTTGCGTAAAGGAACAGAAATATTTTTATGAAATAGCTACATATTGTAGTGGTATTCCTACAGAGTAACCCAAGGCTACTCTTACTGCTGGCATTTGCTTTAATCAGAAGTCCAAACTGTCACACAGTGAAGGGACTGTTACTATCACATTCTATGGAGAACTGTGATCAGTGACTCACCTATACTATAGAATACAGAATACATGTCTGCACATACTGTCAAACTGTAGGTGAACTGTCTGGATACCAGATGTGACTGTTAATGTAAAAATAAAAACAGTTGTAAACTTTAGAAGAAGCCATTTCCCAGTAAAAGGAGCACGCTTGTTTTAATAGGCAGGAAAAGTCCTATAATATGGCCCTGCATTGTATATTGCATGCATAAGACTTAAAGCAAACTGCTTTCAGGCTGTGTCATGTGTAGTGAAACCATATGTGTGAATAGACCAGTAGATGGCAAACAATTATATTTTTGGGCAATTTACTCAGTGATGAACAGTCTCCATTTTGTTTAAAGGTGTTAACAAATGACCATTCTTCTTTTCCCTTTTAGCCCAGGAAGCAGCAGATGTCCTGCAGGAGGCCAAGGTGAACATGATCAACTCTGGTCTGTGTAACAGCACGAACTGGTACAATGGAGTTGTGGGAGATTACAATCTGTGTGCAGGCTACGAGCAAGGAGGAATCGACAGCTGCCAGGTACTTGTCTTCTTCTGTCCCTGGTGTGATGGCTGGGTGTGTGTGCCCGGCACTGCAGACAATGACTGGGTTAGGGTAGCCAGGGGTAATACTTATTATTACAAGGACTAGTACTTTCCTGTTATCTGAGGACACACTGAGGCTCCTGTCCTAAGCTGAAATGGAGCAATTATGGAGAAAATCAATGGCACCACAGGGACAAATAAGTTACTGTTGGTTTAAACGGAGCCTTGAACCCGCTGAATGGTAGAGAGGTCTACAACATAATGTCAATGTTTTGGAGAACTCTCTACCACTGAAGGGGTTAAAAGTGCATTTTAAAGCAAAGGAAATATAAGGATTTTAATTTGTCCCCTATGGTGCTGTTGGTTCAGTGCAGAATGATTCCAGTTCTACCAGTTCTGTCTCACTCACCACTGTTGGTTCTACAGTACCACTGATTTTTACATTTGCCTCTTTCCCATTGATTTGATTTGGGTTTATACAGGTTCTGTTTTATTTGCCTGTCCCTTCCCACCTTAAGGGAGTCTTCTAGTACCTCAAATACTAGAGAGCACTCCAGCACTTTGTGAATTCCTCTCTAATATTCCAGGGTTTAAGAGCCCAATTTAACCCTTTCAACACCAGAACAGTGTCCATCACATTGTTTTGCAATTCACTGGATACTCCTCTGTCACTCAAAGGGTTAATATTCATTTAAATCAGTGATAAATTGTGATTGTTTCCTATGGTGTTGTTGGTATTTCCCTTACCTGTGCCACTTCTGCCTTTATAATATGCCCCATAGAGAGATGTTGTTTAACTGGCCATGGATCTGTGGTGCTAGTCTTACACAGGGAGCTGTGCATTTCCTTGTGCTGACAGTTTATTCTATACCAGTGATTCTCAATGTAAGTCCTTAGGATACACCAGCATGCCAGATTTCCAATATATCCGTGTGTAATCAGAGGGGAGTAATCACTGTGAATGAACTGTCTGTGCCTAATTAAGAATATCCAGAATAACTGGTCTGCTGGTGTATCCTCTGTACTTGAGATGAGAATTATTGTTTTATTCTGTAAAAGTTGTGTAATATTTCTATTAACTGACTGTTGTACCTCTTGCTTCAACATAGGGTGACAGTGGAGGGCCATTAATGTGCAAAAGAAAGAGTGAATCAATCTACTCGGTGGTAGGACTGGCCAGCTGGGGCGCCGGCTGTGCCAAAGCACAAAGTCCTGGGATTTATACTTCTACCCAGTACTACCTACACTGGATATCCCAAACCATCGCCAGCAGTTCCAAACAGAACGCAATAAACACGGTCTTCATAATAACTCCTGCTCCTGGTGGCGCTGAAGAAGAAACATCAGTGGTACATGATATGGCTAGAAATTCAAGTTTTAGTAACAAACATGTAACGGGTCCAGTAGACAAGATCAAGGGCCGCATGCTGTCAGCCATACGAACTACTGCAGCAAAACCAATTCAGAACAAAGTAACATCAAAGCAGGAAAGTGAGAAACTTATACAGCAAATCCTGGATTACGTGAAAGAAAATTCTGAGTTTCTCAAAAAAATATATAACAAATTATTCTCCCCATCTAAATAACAAGGGGAGCAAGCACCAAAAAAAATCAATGTGGTGCAATAAGTAGAACATAGTACAAGAAAAAAATAAAATCATTGAAAGATGCATTGAAAAGCTCTTGTCTTGTTTTGCTGTTTGGGGGATTTTTAGCCTTATTATAGAAACAGTTGTAATGATGAATAGTGTGTATTGATTTGCACCTGACAGTATGTGATTCATAGGACCTTATGTAAGTAAAGAGGAGAAAGAAAGTCACATGCACCATAGGGGATAGATAACAGCTCACCAGATTCCCAGTCGTTTACAGTGGGGCTTCTAACTTCTTGACGCCATAGACACCTCTAAAGTATTGCTTCTATCATTGTATGGGAAGAGACGGGAAGAGCATAATGGATTGATGGAGAGAAGGAAAGATACAAATATAATTAACCAAATGTTGAACAATGGAATCAGAGAGATCATTAAGAGAAATAGAAAGCGAAATTGGTGGGGGGGTGGGAGGAAAAGAGCAAGATAGAGTTAAAAAGGAGAGAATTGGGGAAAAAGAGGGTATAACAGAGTGCCCCCAATTTTCTCTCTATTTTTTTTAACCCCTTAACGCCCGATGACATGGTCACTGCTGTCTGGGAATTAAGGACTGGTTACGGTCCTGGCAGGTCATAGAAGTTTGTGATCGCGGTGCACCTGCACGGCGCATTTTGATCACAAATCACTTCCATGACAAAAAATTATGTGACCTGGTCCACTAGAGCGGCTCACCCCTGGAGCGCCCGGTCTGTAAGGTGTTAAATAGTGAGCAACATGGCATTGCTTATGAGCAAGAATTTTTTTTAGATTAGACTTAAAAAAATGTACTTTGGAACTTTATCTCTTCATGACAATTCCACTCTCTGTCTGTTTCTTTAGCACATTGTCACGGTTTTACTGAACACTCAGACAATTTGGTAGGATAAAATAGAAAAGTTTTAGTAGGCAAGATAAAGCGAAACAAGGCCCTACACGGGTCCAAACTCTACAAGAATACAGTAACATAGTGTGACACAGGTCAGGGCTATACAGATGGCAATAACAGTAATAAGGCTGTACCGGCCTTACCGAATACCGGGTAAGCCAGCCTGGTAACTGGTGAAACAAGGAATAGAGGAGGCTGTACCGGCCTTACCAAATACCGGGTAATGCAGCCTGGTAACTGGTGCAACAAGGAATAAAGGAGGGTCTACAGGCCTTACCGAATACCGGGTAAGGCAGCCTAGTAACTAATGCAACAAGGAATAGAGAAGGCTCTACCGGCCTTACCGAATACCGGGTAAGGCAGCCTAGTAACTGGTGCATCAGTAGTGAATGGACTGACAAGTAGTAACACCGCTAGTGACCAGTGCGTTCAGGTAGTTAGCACGAACGGAGGACCCACTGAATCACAGGCTGAGAGTAGCGCAACCACAGGCAACAGTAGTGAATGGACTGACAAACTGTAACACCGCTAGTGACCGGAGAGCACAGACTGGGTAGCACGTAACGGGGGCCACACTGAATCACAGGCAGAGAATAGCGCAACCGGAGGCAACAATAATGAATGGACTGACAACAATATCAAGGGCATCACAAAGAGCATTAGTCAGCCAATGCCTGAATCGTTACACAGAGAGCAGTAGTCAGCCAAAGCCTGGATCGGTACACAGAGAGCGGTAGTCAGCCAGAGCCTGGATCGGTACACAGAGAGCGGTAGTCAGCCTAAGCCTGGGTCGGTACACAGAGAGCGATAGTCAGCCAAAGCCTGGGTCGGTACACAGAGAGCGGTAGTCAGCCAAAGCCTGGATCAGTACACATAGAACAGAAAAGGAACAAGGTCAGACAAAACTGGATCATACACGGAACAGGAGCACAGAATAAACGTAAAGTCAGGAACACCACGTAAGGGCACCAGCCTAGTAACAGGAGGGCGCACCAAAAAGAGGCAGCCAAGACAAACCCTGAAGTAGGAATGTCGAATAGTGAATCACGGGCACTGTGATACACATGCCCACATTATGATTATTTTATTATCCTTTTGTAACTCATTAACAATCAATGACGTGCCAGGCCCCTCACTGGTGTCTGTGCCTGACACATCACAGAAGTTTCTCATCACCGCATTTCTACATGGTGTGCTCTGATCACCCAGCATGCCTGCCACAATAAAAAGTATGTTGGTCCTCCAGCTCACCCCACTACCAGACCAGGTGGTCCTGAAGGGGTTAAATGATAATTAGGGATGGGCAATAGGATGTATTTCCTCGAAAAAATCTGCAAAAACCACACTTTAACTACAACAATTAAAATCTTCCACATTTTCGCCCATTGTCAAACTTCTCCATTTTTTCAATTCACAGAAAGTTTTTGCCCATTTTTAATGTGTGTTTCGCCTTTTTGCTATAAAAGCGTGACATTATCCAGGAAGTGAAACACAATACAAGCAGCTAGAGAGTGAGAGAGAGTTGCTATGCTTTGATAGTTCTAGCAAAATTGAGGCAGGAGAGAAAGTGACCACTACAGACCCAATGCTGGCCCCTAAATCACCTCTAGGGATCTTGGGGAAATAAATCTCATAGTAGAAAGAAGAGGGTAGTAGTGAGAGCAGGACAGGTCAGTTGCCTCTGCCAGGTTGTCTTGTAATTCTCAGGAGTGGGGGGAAGGAGAAGATGATGCTAAGTGTTACAGCAGGGGAGTCACAATTGCCATCATCAAGCAGTTCCATCAGTGCTAGTACTAGTACTAAGAAGGTCCAGCAGCTTGTTAGTGTTATGAGTGAAGGAGGGGATGATCATCATATTACTATTGACTATAAGGAGGAATACTCAGGGACTGAAATTGATGTGGTTGGTGTTAGTGGTAGTAACAGTGTTGGTGAAGACCCTGGGAGTCCCTTTCCTCTCTCTGCATTGTACAGGTGGAACATGATCCTGAAGAAGGCATAATTGCTGGCTAGCAGCAATAATACCACCACCACTAGGAGCACAGATCAGCTGCCTGTGCCTGCTGCTAGTGCTGCCACTCTGTTTTCTTCATGTCACCAAGAAATGGCAAGTGTGACATTAGTGGACCCTCTGTCACATTTCTCATCACCTCCTCCAACCAGTGAGATGTCTGTAATAGAGCAGCAGCACACAGGGACTGGTGGTGAAGATGATGGTGGTGGAGAAGCTGGGGTGGAAGAAACATTGATGGCCTTTTTAGTACAAACTGAGAAGGAATGGGGGACAGGGATGAGGATGGACATCACCACCACCAGAAGCAGTGAGCTTCTGGAATTTGCAGAGTTTGCAACTGCTCTAATTCTTGCTGCTGCTGAGTTGCAAGGACAGCAGGATGCTAAGTAGCAGTCTAATGTGCCGCAAACTACAGTGGACAAAGTGGGAATGGGGTCAACAAGTGATACAGGACAAGGACAGGTTTCAATTGCCAGCAGCAGCAATAATCCTGACCCTAGTTGCACTGCTGATTCTGAGGCAGTAGCAGCAATAGCAGCAACATCATCCTCTACCCCAGAGAGAAATAGCAATAGCAGCAACAACATCTGCTGTCCACAGAAATCGAGCACCGCTGTTGCTGTACCCCCTAACTCCCTAAAAGGCAACAAGAGATGAGGTGGAGATCAAAGAGGAGGAAGAATAGAGAAACCCGGCCAGAGGCTGAAAGTTCGATGACATGATTGATGCATAGAAGGTCGAATACTTGAGAAAAGCGGAAGGTCGTAGGCCAGAGCCGGAGTCAGTACACAGTAGGTCGGATGATACAATTGAAGCGGAGGGTCGGTGACCAGAGAGGAAGTCAGTACACAGTAGAGCAGTGGACGTGGTTGAGCAGAGCCAGAGTCGATACACAGGAAGACGGATAACTGTCGAGTAGCGGGTAGTTGTAGAGTCAGGAAGCAAGATATAAGGAACAATGATAAGCAGACTGGGTCACAACAGAAAATAGACGAAATCAGTATCAAAAGTAAAAGATGTTATGTAATGACCATACAAGGGTGAGGATAGCAGGAAGGCCCAGAGTTTAAGTAGGATGCAACAAGGTGTGAGTGCTTAGCAATCAGTGGCCGGCACCAGGGTGAGTCGGGTATTTGCTATGGTACAGTTGGACATGGTAGGGATCATGAACGTTACTAGCCGATAACCAAGATCTCTCTTCTGGACTGCATCCTTCCAATGCACCAGGTACTGTAAGGACCCTCTGAGGAACCTGGAATCCTCAATGGCTTGGACCTCAAACTCATTCTCATTAACTGCCTCCACCGTGCCAGGAGCAACATCCCTCTGGTATATCTGTTGCAAACTAGAGGTTTAAGGAGGGAGACATTGAAGACCCTGGGAATGCGGAGAGCTCCTGGCAGTGAGAGTTCATAGGCTACAGGATCTATCCTCCTACTGATGCAAAACTGCCCAATGAAGCGAGGTGCCAGTTTCATGGTGGGTACCTTGAGACATAAGTAGAGAGGACAGCCATACCCTATC
This sequence comes from Rhinophrynus dorsalis, assembly GCA_037306005.1. Taxonomy (NCBI): domain Eukaryota; kingdom Metazoa; phylum Chordata; class Amphibia; order Anura; family Rhinophrynidae; genus Rhinophrynus; species Rhinophrynus dorsalis. The sequence goes on along the minus strand of CM074721.1, from coordinate 455,813,535 downwards.
TCCAGGAGAATAGGCGGAAGCAATAGATCACCTTTTGCCTGCACTCTTCTTTTGTCTTGCAGTGGCCTTGAGCAAAGCATCCCTTATGGAACCCCAGTGCCGTCTGATGTTGTCCAGGTGAGTATCCAGTGCAGGAAACCCGGTGTCAGAGAAGGCTGAAGGAAGAGACACAGGGTTTATCTCATAGAGGCAAAAGAAGGGAGATGTCTGAGTAAACTACTGTAGAGAGTTATTTTTTGCAAATTTGACCAAAGGTAGAAGTTCTGACTAGATATCCTGGCTCTCATTGCAAAAGATGTGGAGGTATTGTTCCATCTCTTGATTAACTCACTCTGCTGCTCCATTAGATTGTGGATGGTAAGCAGATGAAAATGCCAGGGAGATTCAAAGTCTCTCGCAAAAGGACCTCCAAAACATAGAAATAAATTGACTGCCACGGTCAGACACCTTCATGGTAGGTACTCCGTGTAGTCTTACAATCTCTCTGATAAATATCAGAGCCAGTTCAGGGGCAGAAGGCAGCTTGAGGAGTGGGATGAGATGTAATATTTTAGAGAAGCAGTCAACAACCATGAGGATAGTAGTATTCCCCTTGGAGGGTGGAAACTCCACTACAAAGTACATAGAGAGATACAACCAACGTTGAGACGGTATGGGAATTGGATGCAGCAACCCAACAGGAAGTGACCTGGGAGTTTTGGATGCGGCACAGGTCTGACATGCCAATACAAAGTCCTTAGCATCCTGTCTCCACTCTAGCCACCAGAAGACTCTGGAAATTAAGGTCCAGATTTAAAGGTTTGTGCTAAAACCGTCGCCATGAAGGCATCAAGACAGTACACCCTCTCTACAGATTGTTCTTACATCCTAATAACACAGTTGACACTTGCAAGCATATGATAAGTTGTGGCAGGGGGTATAAAAGCCAAAAAGACAATAAAATAACAACCAGTATGAATAGCGATCCTGTAACTAATTTGGCTCCCAGAGATCCTAACCAACTCCCTAATCCTAGCAAATCCTAATCAAACTGGCTACCATGGTCTCTGAATCTTTCCTGTAGGTCCCAGATGCCCTCTAGATCTTGTTATATTTTAGCATGATTATCTATCATGAATACACAACATTTATCTTCAGCTAAAGCTCATAACACTCCTTTGGCAGCTAGTATGTAATCTAAAACCATTCTATTCTGCAAGGCCATCATTTTGATCTGAATCTGCCCTTAGTCTCATTCAGTGGTTTATGTATATCATGTGGGTGGTGTAGGTACATTATAATTATTATCAGTACTATAAAAGAATTTGCAACTGATTTGGGATATTGACAATTTAGGCTATTGAGTTGCCCCTAATATACCCACAGTTGCCAGAGAGACTAGTTTAACAAGTGATGTTTGGTGGATCATAAAACAAATACATTTTATAAAGTATATCACTTAAAAGAAAATAACCCTCTTAAAAACAAATACCGGGAGAGTTTTATATTTCTGGGATATTCTGGAACACCTAAAGAAAGTAATAGTGTCTAGATGTTGTCAGCATGGGATCGCTCTATACTGTCAGCTTACAAATTAAAAGGTATTGATGAATATTATACTATGTTATCAAAACTGTGTGAGCTAACCACTGTATAATGTATCACTCTTGGATAAGGAAGCTGGTCAGCCCTCTGCCTCCCTCTTTTAGTGTATAAGGCTGTCACTGTGATTATTTTACTTTCGGTTCAATCATTTTTCAGTTTCTATAGAGCATCAGCATTTTTCTATCTTGGCTGGCTGCTTTCTTAATCATGTGAGGATTGCTTTCCTGTAGTAATATTGCTGGCTACGAGCTATCTCTATGTATACTTCCCTACTCGACGAAACAGTACAGCTACAAGTTCAGTCTTTTATTATGGATAGTCTGTCGGTAACTACAATCGTTCATACTGACTCTGTCCCTCGCGGCACATCCCGCTTTCTAGACTGACTGTCTGTATAGTGGTTAGCGTACTGGCTGGCTATCCCTAAGCTGACTATCTTTGAGTTTTTATTTTCAATTTTTTAGACACAATTTAGCACATTGACGTTCTGTACAACACCCTCCGGTGCAGACCCCTTACGCTTCGCCCAACCGTTTCACTGCACAAGCAACTTCGTCAGGGGCCGTATAGTGAAAAATAGTCCACAAATTAGCAGTTTAAATACCCTCCTAGGTTAGTGGACCAGGGGAGGATGCTGGTGAGCAGAGCATAGGGGCTTTCTTTATGTGGCTTGCGGGTATACATGTTGGACTATTGTCAGTCAGGACTACAGTTTGTGTCATAGCCAAATGGTTGTTGGTGCTCTGTAGGGAGGATCCAAAGTCTTGTTCCTGAAGAAATGGTTCACCAATACCAGATCTCCTGGCTTGAATGGGTGTGCTAGTTTACCTGTGGGAAGAGACAAACAGAAAGAAACATCACCATAGATGCCATTCAATGTATCAATCAATTGTGATGCATATTCTTGTTTGATACATTCCAAGTCATCTAAGGACTTGGGTTGAAGGTGTTCCTCATTTTATCCTTAATTGTCCTATTGGTTCTTTCTACTTGACCTGAGGATTATGAGTGGTATGGTATGGGAAATTGTCATGGTTTCCCAAGAATAATTCAGGAGTCAGAACGGTATAGTAAAAGGTAACAATGTATTAAATAAATACAATAAGAGTAATCACAGTAACTAGGAATAACAAACAGGCAATAATCACGGAGAAGCAGTAGAGGTCCCACTAGATGTCAGCAACTCTATCAGGAATAGGAGTATGCCTAAATGAGGGAGCCTCTCTACCAGAGACAGGCACACGCCCCCACTCTGTTTATACAGGAACGCAAGCAGTAACGCAGCAAGAGACAACCTGACTCATGCCTGCATGAGTGGTAGAGGTCATGTTAACCCTTTGAGTGCAACTGTGGTCAGCATGGCATTCTTTTGCAATGCCTCAGCACCTCTTTGGCAGTCAATGGATTAAGGCACACAATGTGTATTGACAGTGTACATTAGTGTAACAGTGGTGGAGTGTGCTGAATGCACTCCATGTGATTTTTGATCAGTGAAGCAGACAAAACAGCACTGTTTGTATGATAAACATAATGTGTTGGTGGTTGAAATGTTTGTCCCCAACAGGAGAGTGTCAGCCATTTTTTTGGTTTCACTGAAGGGATAGTGAAGGGTATGGACATTTAAATGAGTGTCTCTGTGTTGTGCTGAGACAGTGTGTGTGTGTGTGTGTGTATGTGATATGCTAATGTCCTCCTAGCTGCACCCTGGGGTGTGTATGTTGGGCTATGGCAGTCTATAAGATATTTGCATATGTGCTCTTATGTGCCAGCCCCGGGGTTGTGTGTATTATTAAATAATTCTTTGGATAGTTCTTTGTATTGACCTTGAATGTATTTGTAAATGGTAATCATATCACCCCTTAGACGTCTCTTTTCTAATGTAAACAAACCCAGTTTGGCTAGTCTCTCTTTGTAACTCAGATCCTCCAATCCCTTTATCAGTTTTGTTGCACGTCTCTGCACCTTTTCCAGTTCAGCAATGTCTTTTTTTAGAACAGGCACCCAAAATTGTACTCCATATTCTAGATGAGGCCTAACCAAGGATTTATACAGAGGTAGGATAATATTAGCATCCCTTGCTTCTACACCTCTTTTTATGCAGGCTAGTACTCTATTTGCTCTTGCAGCAGCTGAATCTTTCTAATTCTTTCTCTAATGAGGATTTCCCAAGTTGTTTCCCATTTAGAGTATATGTAGCAAGTTTGTTTCTACAACCCAAATGCATAACCTTACATTTATCTACATTAAATGACATCTGCCACTTTTCTGCCCATTCACTTAGTTTATCTAAATCCTTCTGTAGGGAAAAAACATCGAGCTCTGTATGTATTTCCTTACATAGCTTAGTGTCATCAGCAAAGATTGAGATGCTACTTTCAATTCCCACTTCTAGATCATTAATAAACAAATTAAAAAGCATTGGGCCCAGGACTGAACCCTGCGGCACCCCACTTATAACCCTAGACCAATTTGAAAAAGTTCCATTTACAACAACTCTCTGCCATCTATCATTTAACCAGTTCTCAATCCATGTACAGATAACACCAGTGCATGTGTGTGTATGTATGTATGTGTGTTGCATGCTTCTCTATCACTGTATGTCCCCCCGTATATGTGTGTGTGTTTGCACATGTGTCTGTGTATCACTGTGTGTACCTTTCTGACACGTACACCCTACGCCATATTTCACTATCATAACATTTATTAAAAAAAAAATCCCTGCATAACATGACGGGCAACGCCCTCCCAAAATGCTAGTATTAAACATATAAGAGACAGATGTCCAATAGAAGTTCCTGCTAATCATGTATAAGAAATTTCAGAGCTGTCCACCATCTCTCTCTTAGCGATATGATATATGATATATGATATGATTTAAGCTCCCGTATATCACAAAGCCCAAGAATCTAGGTGCTGGTCTGAAGTACTGATCATGTCTGAGGTTAAGTATAACCTGAAAATGTTCTGCTCCAAATTGTATCCAGTAGTATAACATGCTGGTACAGCTAATATGCATGCAGATTGATGAAATGTATATGATGCTAAAACGCTAGACCAGGAAAAACGCTACCGCACTTCGCAGCGCGTGTCGGTCAGCATGTCGGGTATACAAATGTATCTATACTTTCTGCTTGGGTGTGGGCTAGGGGGAAATCTGAAAGGATGCTGTGCTAAATAACACATGATGCAAGTGAGTACCTGATAAGTACATGAACCCCAATCATTTGTATATGATACACGTCTGGTGAATTGGAAGATTGATCCAATGAATCCCTAGGAAATCCCATAGAGTCTGACCAGGATAAAGAAATCTAAGGTGCTGTGGGGAATATATTCCTTGTAGCATAATACGCTGTATATGGTACATGAACAGGCAGAATCGAGCGGCATGCTGGGAAATGTAGTAACATGCACAAACACAGAAAAATAGATCTTCTTGCAACCAATAGGGAACCCCAATCCAGTCTCTACTAGGCACACTGTAACAGTGCTGTGTAAAATAACTAAATAACCTCTGTCTGATCAATCGCCATAACAAAAGGAGACAGATAAATGCAGATCTTGAACATGTTTTTTTAATCATCAGAGTGTAATGTAATGCTGTATAAGTCATAGAGGTGCCACATACCCTGCGTGAGCCCCAAAAGGAACCGTGCCTTAGTGCTTACAATACCAGGAAAATCCATATGATAGAGCACAGCCCTGAATGAGCAAATACTAAAAATGAACCTATGTAGATAATCGCTTAGTTTCCCTGCTGTACAAAGTAACCAGACATGTAGCACTGGATGAAATGACTGTGCCGGGAGTGAAAATGAAACCAAGCATAATATACTAGATAAAGGAACAAGTAGGCTGCGTGTTTGAAAATGTTGCCTGTAGTTCCCGATTACATGGTGCTTCTATATACATGAAATAAATGTAAAAAACTCAATATGATACTCATTGTACCACCCAGAGCGATAGAGAGAGAACTTTAGTGCAAGCAGAGAGTGGCTCGTATCTGAGTCCTCTGTGTCTCATTTTGATGACGTATACTCTACCTCGTACTCGATCTAAACGAAAATGCTCCTCCTAGACAGCCTTACCTTGTGTATAAGAAGGGGATCATGGTCCTCCCACAATCCCAGGCTAACCAGTAGCCTTATAACATGTTCCAAATTTGGCCCACAAAACATGACAAACCTAAGAATGTGGAAAATTGCCATTCACAGAAGATGTAGCTGAATGAAAATAAACACTTTTTTACATCTGCAAATACACTGTGCTTGAAATCCACAGAAACAGTGTAATATAAGTGTGAAAAAATGCAGAAAGCAAAATAATTGTTACAGATTTGTAGAAAAATAGCTGCATAAAAGGTTTCAAAATTTTCTTTTTTTAGATTACAATCAAACAAATCATAAGTTATACATATACATATGGTATCAAAAGAAAGCCCTGCATATCCTTAAAAACAGTATATTATTTGTGTTCATGGATTCAGAATTCATATTCCCATGATATGGGGAAGAGTGGGGTGAAAGGATGAAAGTGATTCCTACATTCACCCCAGAGAGAGAGAGAGAACTTTCTGCGGTCTACCTCCTGCTCATTGAACCATTGGTGGGGACTGGTCAGGGCTGCAATTCCCATAATCTCTGGGGATGATGTGCATTGTACTTCCCAACAGGTGGAGAGCTACAAGCTGACCAGCCATTCTGTAAATACTCCAGCCTTACCTGGTTCTGCACCCATTCTAACTGATATGGCTGCTACAGAATTGCCGTATTAGTCGTTTCTCTCATAATTTGTGTCTCTGTATCATAGTTACATCTATATGGCCTTATGCAGAAATCAATATTCTGGAGTAAATCAACTCCACCACAATGGGGAAATAAAATTAACCATGAACTTATATGGGGATTTTAATGTTGAATGTTAGAGAGGTCTCCAAACAATTGCAAAGCTCTATAGCATTCAAGAGGTTAAAGCACCATTTAAATAACTGGGAATTTGGAGAATTTTAATGCTTCCTCTATGGTGCAGGTGATATGCACCAGAATTGTTCATCCTTTGCTTCAGCATAATATCCATAATGTTTTTTTTTTTTTTCAGACACCATGGTTTATCTCTTTATTCCTTAGAATCCTGATATTAGATCACCATAATAATCTGAAGCAACGCACTGGAGATGCTCTAGAATCCAAAGAGTTAAGTCTTGTCTTGACCTCTGCATCCTAGAACCAAAGTTCTCCTTTAGAGACATTGCTGTCTTCACTAGCTTTAGCTGATCTTCTATGCTCTGCAGCTGACACTGACTCCTGGGAATATTTGGCCTCAATGGCATCATTTCAGTCACGAAGCTGAGAATTCTCTGTATGAGCCTTGCATAGGGACTGCTGGGCTTCTTTCTCAATGCTTTTGCCATGTTCCCTGTAGCAAATGTTATATGGGAACTGTGCCTTACAAATAGTTCACTAAGCCTGTTTAAAACATTGAATTGTTTTATACATTGAATTAATGCTACAATCAGGTCTCTATCTCTCTTTCTCTATTCTGCAAGATGACCTGGGTGCTTAATGTGAAAGCAGGAACGTAATAGAATAAAACAACACTTGCAAGATTTTCATACATAGTGCATAAAAAATCCGGAAACAGATTAGGGTCCAAGGTATTGGCCCTCACTGAGGCCTTTATCAAGATTTCATCTTGAGAGTCCTGTGAGTACTGTTTTTTCTAAGCTTGCTTGTTCCTGACATTGATCTCTCTGGATCTATATGTACAGGCATCTAATTGCCAGGGACAGTGACAGCATGGAAAGTGGTACAAAAGACTGAAGGGAGAGAGCACAGGGATCTCTCACCTTCCAGTCTAGTATGTTCAGTATACTTTGCACTGTTTATGCATAATTCACTCTGTTGTGTCCCCTCAGACAGCTCAACAACTCCATTCATATATGAATGGCATGATAAGTAGAGATCTCTCACTTGTAGAATATAAAAATTAAAAATGTAAGTTTACTAGGACTTTAAGGAGTCTGTGGTGGAGTTGTAATACAAATCTATGTATTAAACTGTACATAAATACAGGCACATGTTCAGCAAACTATATAAAATGCATCCTCATCCTCAGCACCCTCATTTCAAAATTCTCCTCTTTGCCTCCAAACAAATAATAAGAAGAAATGGAGAAAAATGCTTTTAAATGTAATAATGTGCCCTCTATTGGACCAAAATAAGTACAAACTTAATTAAAAACAGTGAACCTGTCACCCTAAAAGGCTAAAAGAAAATTACAAGTTAGCACTCAAACCAATAAAGAAAACATTGAGCTCTTACATCTGTTGCCTTTCATGGGGTGCCAGAGTAAGTGAACAAAAAAGGTTGTCTGTGCATCAAACCCAGAGTTTTACTAACAAGAAACCTATGACTTGCTACAAATAAAACAGTGGGGTTTAGTGTCATATTGTTGGCCAAAGATATGGAAAGCTTGCCTGCCCTGTCAAGGCACCCCAGCTTAAGTCAAATCACTATCTGCCTCTAATATGTGAACACGTATTTAGCATAATGCAGTTAAAAACAATGATTCCACCTTACCTCTACTGTGAACAAACCTATGTGAGGGAAATGAGGGAGGCATTTATACCTTCCCTAATTCAGGTTGCTTGTTGGTAAAACTCAGGGACTGAGGCACAGACAATCCTTTTTGTTCACTTACTATAGTAGCCAAAATGTTGTTCCTGCGGCTCCCCTCACTATACACAGATGTAACTAATTGAACACTACTAATAAAAGCTATTTTAACTGCATTATGCTAAATACATGTTCACATATTAGAGGCAGATAGGGACTTGCCTGAATCTGGGGTGCCTTGATGGGGTAGGCAAGCTTTCCATGTGTTTAGCCAAAAATATAACTCTAAACACCACTGTTTTATTTGTAGCAAGTCATAGGTTGCTTGTTTCTAAAACTCAGGGTTTGATGCACAGACAATCCTATTTTGTTCACTTACTATAGTAGCCAAAATACTGTTCCTGCAGCTCCCCTCACTATACAGATATATGTAACTAATTGAAAACTAGTAATAAAAGCTATGTTGAGCTCACCAGGAACCTGTATGTTTTATACTTTTAGTGTATATCCGTATTTTGACACTCTTCTCCAGCAGTACACACAATTAAAAAAAAAATAATAATTACATTTATTGTACACCAAATTAATTGGAAAAGTGTGGCTTCCAAGTTCATTTCACACCCGATGTATATACATAGCCCCCAATGCCCCTTCCACCCCACCATATTTCCTGGTGCTAACCTCCTTTTCTGTCCCTTCAGCAAGCCTAACCACACAGACAGTGCCTGCAGATGCAAACTGTTACCAACACAGCCAGGCTAGTCCTACACTGTGAAAAATAACAACAAAGATGGTGGCGCTATATGCCACTATACTGTATCCACCTGCCGTCTCAAAGTCTGATCACAAAGTCAGTGCTCAGCTAGGCCCAAGTGACTGGAACCTTCCTGGGTGTTTTCTCTACCCTTTGCATTAGAGAATGCGGCATTGCTGTTTCCCCCTCCCCCTCTGCCACCGTTTGTCATCCACCTGGCTTCATGCCATTTCGAAGATCTTCCTCCTTCACTGCTTCCTACTTGGGATGGGTGGGTGGGAGACAAAAGTTGAGAAAAATTAATAATGTCAGCCTACTAATACAGCTCATCTAATTAGCCTAATCCCCACCACCACTACCTCCCATGGAGCCCCAGCACACAGTCCTTTGTTTGTCTAACAAGATCCCACTTCATGCTGGTCCCCTGTGGGAATCCTTTTGCAATGCCAGAGGGTGGAACACCTTAAAGGGATATTAATACTTAAGTATTACTAATCCCTATAGCAAAGTACTACTTAAAAAAAAATGTATTGCCCCCAGTGTCATCTCTCAAACCTTTATGGTCTGAGAGATGAACGCTTCTAAAGTTGCCCTCTCCCTCCCCCTTCCCCGTAGTCAGCATTCTAGATGATTCAGGGAAATCTGGTCAGAGATCATCAGGCAGCTCTGCAGCAGAGCCGCGATTGCGTTAACTAAAAAACACTTTCACTAAAACGGTCTTCTACATGTGCTTGCAAGCCAAGCACACGTAGAAGACCATTTCAGTGAAAGATTCCTTTGTTAGTAACGGGATCCGGCTGTGCTGGAGAGCCACCTGAAAGTCGTACGACTCTCTTCTTTTCAGTCAGCTAGAATGCTGACTACGGGGAAGGGGGAGGGAAAGGGCAACTTTAGAAGAGTTCATCTCTCAAACCATAAAGGTTTGAGAGATGACACTGGGGGCAATACGTTTTTCTTTAAGTAGTACTTTGCTATAGGGATTAGTAATACTTAAAGGGATAGTAATACTTTGTTTTAACTTTATTTTATTTTGTAGGCATTAAAAAAACATGAAGAATGATATAAGTCTTATCTCTCAAACCTTTATGATTTAAGAGATATTCACAAGTAAAGTTTCCCCTCCCTCCCCTTTTACCTAGTGTAAGCCATCTCTTCTCAGATGTGAATCTGGTTGTAAGACCAGACAGATAACAGCAGGGGACAATCTTCTTTGTATGAAAAGAATGAAAGCCCTGCCCCCCTTCACAAGTTTTTCAGCTTTTTCCCTTATCTTAATTGAAGATTGTCCCACTCTGAAGTCTACCTGGGCACCTCCCTTCTGCTTTGGCTGAACGGGGGGGGGGGGTATACTTTGCTTGTGAATATCTCTTAAACCATAAAGGTCTGAGAGATAAGACTTATATCGTTCTTCATGTTTTTTTAATGCCTACAAAATAAAATAAAGATAAAACGAAGTATTACTATCCCTTTAAGTATTACTATCCCTTTAATTGTGCTCACTCTCAGGCAGTCATTCACTTAGCAGTATGAGTAGTTGCCTGTATCTTCTGTATGACTTTTTAGTTTGCCTTCAGACTTCAGCAGTCTGAGGGCTAGATTTTATTACAGGTGCGAATGTTATCTCTGCATTTTTTCCAGTTTTCCCCATAGAATTCAATAGGAAAATGTTTGCTAAAACGGGTGTTAACATTTAGCACCTGCAATAGAATCTAGTCCTGAATGAGCTAATCTGTAGAGATAAGACCTACCCAAGCTCTTTTAGAAGTAGGAATACTTTTTCTGTTTGTAAAATGCCTATGTACAGCTATAGACTAAAATACGGTTCCAATAATAAATGTAAGTACATATATATATGAGACTGCTGCATAAAGGGCACATACATACACAGCTAAATACTCCTTAACTACATATTCCTATTGCTTATTTCCCCTTAATTTGTTTAACACAAGCAGTTTGCTAGGCATGTGCCTTTCTTACAGCAGTCAGGTAGAGGCAAGGGCATTTTAATGCATAGGTATACCTGGCATTCCCCAGGGGCTCCCTGTTTCAGGGGACTTCCCCTAAGATCCCAACAGGCTCTGTTTTACAGTAAGGAGGAAATATATATATATGCTGCTTTTCCCAGCAACAGGAAGGGAAACAGGGAGGTTGCAAAGAAACGTAAGCAGAATCTTTGCATGCACTTAGAAACCTCTAGTCACCATTTTTCCAAGATTCACAGGGATTCTGAAAACTGCTCCCTGTCCCCAGACCAAATAAGTTGTAATGATGCCACTGGAGGAAATTGTTTTTAGAGGATCAAAAAAACATTCGCACCAGGGACCTCCATGGAGTGTAGCCCTCTGAGTGCCAGAGGGATGTGCATCGTATAGCTCCGCAATGTGTTGCACACTCCTCTGGCACTCAAAAGGTTAAATCCCAGTTTAAATCAATGGAACTGTAACAAATGTTATTTATCCTCGACGGTGCAGTTGGCTTGACTCAGAATTGCTCCACTTTATACATAGGCCTCAGAGTGGAGCAAACCAACTGCATCAATGGGGACACATAAAACCCCACAATTTCCTTGTGGAATCCTTGTGATTTAACCCTTTGAGTGCCAGAGGGGCACTCAATGCATTGAATGCTAGAGAAGTCTCCAGTTTGTGTGTTCCCTGTGGTGCAGCTGGGTTGCTCAGAATTGTACCACTTTTCTTAAGACATCAGCCGCAGTGTGTTCAAAATCCATCCTCAATTGTACAATAAGAGTGCAAGGCACAGAATGCTACAGAAACAAGTAATATCTAGTTACAGTAGCAGCTGTCTGCTGTTGCTATTAGGCATACATGGGTAATGGGGCATATCATATTTGTAAGTACAGTAAATCACTTCCAGGTAGTCTGCAGAAATGAGACAGTGAGAGAATGGAGGTCTAGTCATATGCTGGTGCAGCACGGAGCAGCTGTTCAGTCGTTAAGCTAGAATGAGTCCTTGGTCTGAGTACAGTTCAGTCTCTACACTCCTTTCCACTCTCCAACAGCCATAGGAGTAGGGGAATTTTTGGGTCTGGAAAGGTTAATAATAATATTTTTATAACAGGTGACTGCTACCACCAGAATTTATTGCTGAGGTTGTTTATTTTGGGAAGGCTAAACCTCCTCTCACCTTCATTATTCTCTACCTATGCCAAAGGCTGCTACTATCCATAAGTAGCCAAACAGTGAATGGCTGAATGAACAAAAAAAATTCTGCTTTCCTTGAGCAATCACTATCTGCATATTCATCAATCTCTGGATTATATCTGATTCTTTCTCATTCCTCAGACAGCACACACAATGTAAAATTAGCAGTCCTGCCAGGTTCTGGCTGGTGGATTGCCTAGAAATCTATGGGGCAGATACATGTAAACTCATATGTAGTATGCATGCATATCACAGGAAGGGCAGCATTTATACCACATTTTTATCAGGCATCTGAATGTCTGCGGTCAATACTCAAAATCTTAAAATTGTTTTGTAACAAAAAATATGGCCTGTTAGGAAGGTGTGGTCCCAGATTTGAGGGTTGAGGGCAGGATTTCCCATTATGCAGAGTAGACAGCGACCTAGAGAACCAAATTTTGTGCTGTCCATACCAGCTTTTTGAATTGTGCATGTGGCCAGGGCAATCCCAATACCCCTACACCAGACTTCAGCCATTTTATGTTGACTGGTTTGTTATTTAACTCTTTTTATGCCAGAGAGTTATCCAACACATTGTGAAGTAAGGCTTTGTTGACCTCTTCTGAATCTGAGGGTTTAAGAGCGTTTTTCTTCTTGTATGTTATAGGATAAAGATATTTGCTATGTAAGTTTATGGGCATAGTTATGTAAGCATGGGGAGGAGCTAAGGGCATTGCCTAGAGGAATCTGAGATGTGTATCTGACCCTGGGTAGGTCTTAGACTACCAGGTCCATCCTTAGCTGATAGTGTTGTGAGATAAATGGTTTACTTTCAGCATTACATCACCAATATCTGAGCATTTCACACCAGCAAAACAAGATAACAATTTATAAACATTAGTTGAGAAAATAATTTATCTACATACAGGGGACACAATGCATTTGCTGAGAGACTGTGTAAAGGTCACAGTTAATTTCCTCAATGCAACATTAATTTTTGTTGCACAACAGCAACACATCATATCAGAAATATAATTAAAACTATGTTTTAAATGGCAACTTTTTGTTGCCATTTACTAAGTATCTTCTTACATGGACTTGCGTGAGCCAGATGTATAAAATCTACTGATAGTAATGTTTCATAATAAAATCAGCTCTAATTAATCATCATAGTATTTGGACTTTGGAGAGAGTGTTATTTCAATTCTGTTAGAGTTGTAGTTCAAGAGTAATTCAATGACAAATTATCCCCCTCCCACCCCTTTTACTGATGTAACACTGCTCAGCCAGAGCAGAAGAGAGGGGTCCAGGTAGATTGCAGAGAGGGACAATCTTCAATTAAGATAAGGGAAAAACCTGAAAAACTTGTCAAGGGGACAGGGCTTTCATTGTTCTCATAGGAAGAAGATTGTCCCCTGCTGTTATCTGTCTGGTCTTACAACCAGATTCCACACCTGAGAAGAGATGGCTTACACTAGGTAAAAGGGGCGGGAGGGAGAAACTTTGCTTGTGAATATATCTCAATTTGAGAGATAAGACATATCGTTCTTCATGTTTTTTTAATACCTACAAAATAAAATAAAGATAAAACGAAGTATTACTATCCCTTGAAACATATTTCATTGTACAATGACTCTCAGGCAGAGAAGTTCCATTTATTTTGATTTTACATATTCTGAAAGCACATAATATGTCAAGTCAAATCACTATACACTTATTTCTTTTTTTTTTCATCTTCACCTATTTTTTTTGTATACTTTAATGACCCTGATACTAAAGTCTGTGAATTTCTGAATCCAAGGATTTTGTATTTGACAGAGGAAGAATGGATATGTATACAACGCTGCAGTACTGATTGACCTGTTTGCTGTAGAGGCAGGCTCTCCTACATTGTTTCAGTGCTTTCTGAGAAAAAGAAATTAGCTCTCTGTCAGGGACAAAAAAAATTGAAAGGAAAAAGAAAAAAAAAAAGGTGAATTATAGGCAACTTGGTTTTACATATTATGAACTTCTATCATATGAAAAGACAAAATAAAGGGGTTACTCTTCCTTTAACACACTTAGCTGGGGCAGTTCTACTGGATAGCAAAAGGGCCTTTTTCAGTAAGAGTTGCCATTCTGTACAAAAAAACTGTTTCATAGGGGACAAATAAACATTCACAAAATGCCAACTGATCTGAATGAATCTTTTAACCCCTTGAATGCTGGTTATGTCTTCATGCTATAGACCTCTATAACATTTAAGGTATTATACGCCCAATTAAGCGTTTGGTACCAGTGGGATGTGCAACGCATTGCGGAGTTGAAGGGTTAACTGGAGCTTACAATAACTGAAAATACTATAGAGGTCTTCCCTGTGGCACTCCAAGGGTTAAATCAATGGGGTGACATTGTATCAAATATGTATCAAATCTATTGCAAAAGACAAAACAGAGAACATACATAAAAGATTTGGCACCTACAAAATGTAAGTAATCTATAGTAGTATTATTTGTAAGAAACCATATTGTGACCTTTTAGTGACATGTTGACACATATGTCCCTGTACTTTCCCAATCTCTAGCTGGATTTTATTATAATTCATTATTAATGTTTCTTTAGTAAAATGATACATATGAATCTCTTGAAGTCTCTATTAGCCCCTTCACGACCCTTGATGGTCATAGTACGTCATGGGTCGATCTGACTTAACGACCCATGAAGTACTATGACCGTCATGGAATTCCGGGCTCCCCCCACGGCTGCACGCCGTTCGGGTAGTCCGGAAGAGGAAATAAAAAAAAAAAATGCTCCGTGGTCCTTAACTGACCACGGTGCCGATCGGCCAGTCGTTAAGGGGTTAAAGAACGTTTTGTGAATTTTCAGTGACATATTCTGCTGTTCTGGTTTCACCTACTTGTTCAGTTGTGGGTGTGGCCAGAGAAATCCCAATGCCCTTGCACCAGACTCCCGCTGATATTTATCGTGGCTGTTTTCCAGTTTATATACCTCTTCACAGGTCATTATTTAACCGCTTGGATTCTGGAGAGGTATCCAGGGCCAGATTTACATTCCAGGCTCCCCTAGGCAAGGCACTCTGAGCACTCTTAGCCCTGGTCTATGGCCACACCCCACTCCTCACATGTCCACGCCACCAGCCCCATCCACTGTTTCCTGGCTCAGTATATATGTTTGGTCTACAACAAGCAAGGACATAAATGCTTTAACCCCTTGGTTGCTAGAGAGATCTCCAATGCATTGCTCCGCAATGTGTTGGAGATCTCACTAGCATCCTAGAGGTTAAATAATAGCCTGTAAAGGGTTGTATAAGCTATTGCATGGATACAGAGATTTGTCTGGCCCCACCCACAATTCAGAATGTGGGTGTGGCCAGCACAGTTGAGGTGCCCCTCAAAATTTGGAGCTCTAGGCAGGTGCCTCTGCCTATTGGGAAATCAGGCCCTGGAGGTATCCAATGGATTGTGAAGCCTTTTTGTGCTTCTATGTTATAGGCTATGGGTATTTTCTGTGTCAGTGGATAGGGTTGTGGGAGAGATCATTTGAGGAGTGGGTGAAGCCATGGGTTGGGCTTAGGGCATTAAGGGGCTCTACACATGTAAATCTGTACCTAAATGCTAACTTGTATCATGTCCACTAACAATTCTTGAGTTCAGAAGGTTCCAACAGCTATAATTCAAATTAGCCTTTACTTGGGGGGCTGACTGGTACCTCCAAAGCCCAGGGAGCGGATGCGATAATGCGGAGATGACTTCTCCAGTGATATAACTTCTCCAAGTCGTATGTTATTCTATGGAGCCTTTGCGGTAAGATTTCTCTATCTTTGGAGATGTTAGTGCATTGGCTCCATAAAATAACATAGTAACTGAAAAAGTGATATCACTAGAGAAGTCATCTCCGCTTTATTCGATCTTTATCAGTCTTTAGTGCATAACCCCCCCTGGGCTTTCCTAATAAGACCAGTGACTTAGTTCAACCTAGTCTCAACTGTGGTCCACCAGGCACACCAGCAACTTTTAGGGATATCCCTAATTAAACACAGGTAGCTCTATGAATATGGCTGAGATGCTGATTACCCACCTGGGATTAAGCAGGGATATCTTCAAAAGCTGACCTGTTGATGTCCCCCAAGGACTTCCATAGAGAACCCCTGATCTAATGGATTATTTGGGTGCTGTACACTCCAAATTCAACATTAGTTTAAGGGAGATTGGTGCAGTGACATGCCCCAAGATTACTTTATATATGAGGCCTGAGGCTTTGCCCACCTCAAAAATGTGTAGCAATGCCCCTGGCTTTATCCCATTTCGAAGCAATGTGTTGGACACCCCTCTGGCACTCAAAGAGTTTCGGTCAGTCCCAGTTCTGCGTGGTCCACATGCAGTGGTGTCTGTAGACATTTTTCCAGGGGGGGGCAAAGCCATAATATGACCCCCAGGCCTGCCCATCTAGCCCCTTTATTTATATGGAGGAGGGTAATTGTAGGGGGGGGCAAATGCCCCCCTTGCCCCCCCCCCTGGACGCCCATGTCCACATGGGCTTGCAATCAAGTTACGAATGGTCCACAGGAGATTCATGTTATTACTGGTCTACAAGAGTTTGCACATAAACCACTACAAGCTAATCTTTCAGACAACGATGATATTGGCTGGATTTCTGCCAGGGCATTGTCATCATTTATTTCATGGACATATATATATATATATTGTTATTATTTATAATACATTGTGATGGAGTGTAGATGACTTGGGGGCATTTCTTGTTGAGGCAGGATTCCGTATTGAGGGATAATATGTTATTTTACTTTTTTTTTTACTGACAGGTTTCTATAAAAATAATGACATATTCATTACATATGTTTCTGTCATCGTATGGTATATTGCGATGGGGGTGTTTATTCTCTGAATATCACCCCCCTCATCCCATTAATTTTCCTTTTATGGCATGTTACAGATGATCAAGTCCCTTATCATTTATTTATTTTGAAGTAACATTTATAGGCTGCAGTGGGTGTTAATTTAATGAGTATGCTTGGTGGTGGGTGGTGAGGCCACCTGTGTTTTTATTTAACCCACTGTATACCAGAAGCATCTCTAGTTCATTGCAGAGAAATTCAGGGTGACATCTCTAGTATCCAAAGGGTTAACACCTGGAGGCTGAAATACTAAGAAAAAATTGGTGTAATTCTGCAGCAAATGAAATGGACCATAGGAAAAAGATTAGCACAATGCAACGCATTGCACACTGCTCTGGTCCTTAACCCACTAAGGACCGGCACGCGCAGCCGGCACTTGAGGGCCACTGGGCATTTTTTTTTAGTTCCACTTCAGGGCTCCCCGAGCGGCATGCATCCATGCGGGGAGCCCTGTACTTCATGACGTGCCAGGACCGTCAGTGGTCCTTAAGTGCCGGCCAACCGGGACAGTCCTGGCATGGCAGTGGTCCTTAAGGTGTTAAAGAGTTATAAAAAACCCATGTTGCTACCAATTAAAATGGAGATTTTAACCAACTGAATTCTAGAGAGATGTCATATACATTGCAAAGGGATGCACTGGGAACCACCCTAGCCAGTGTTATAACTAGAACCTACTGGGTCCTGGTGCAAAATCTCAGGTTGGCACCCATTCCTCCCTCCATGTTCTGGAGCAAGTTTGAATCAGGTGCTTACACAAAACCAAGGTGCAGTTCATCTTTGCAAAAAAAGAGCAAATAAGCCACTTATTAGCAGTGCCAGGGAGCTGCCGCATCATAATGCATGACCCAGTCACCGTCCGTTACCCCTTTTAGGGCTAGAGGGGTCTACAAAGGCATTGCTTTACAATGCCTTGGACACCTTACTGGTGTATAAAGGGTTAATGAAGAAAACAGAAGGGGTTTAAGGTGACATTCAATAAGCTAAAGAGGTGCAATTGTAGAGAAAAATATTTGCACTATAGGGGAGAAATAAAATTGTTCAAAATTCCCTTTGGTTTACATGGGGATTTTAACACCTTTGTCTACAACCCATTGTGCAGACCTTTCTAGCATTCAAGGTGTTAAAATCCCCTTTTAAATCAATGGGAATGTTTATTTTTCCCCTGTGGTACAGCTAGTTTGGTCCAGAGTTACATCTCTTTAGCTTATTGGATTGCACCTTTATCATTCCCTTCTCACTGGCTGGCTGCACTCATGCGTGAGGATATCAGTGGCCTCCAGTAAAAACAGGAAACTGGTCTGATTGTGCAGTGCAAATGGGCCCTTTGGATGCTGGGCCCACTCACTACTGCACCCTCTGCACACCTTGTAGTTACCCCCCTGTCCCTACTGTTCAAAGTGTTAAAAGCCCCCTTTAACTTAACAGTAGATTTTATTTAGGTGCAGTTGGATAACCTCTGAATTGCACCACTTTTCTTAGTACTTCAGCACCATTAAGTCTTACAAGATCAGCATTAAATTGATAGCCTTTTTCATGGTAGCTATAAAATGAAAATGCATGTGTATCTGTATGCTATATTAATGGATATGCAAGCTATAGCCAAGTGTACATGCTGGCTGTGTGTCCTGCGGGACATCTTCACTCCTACAGGCAGCCTGCCAATCATGACGATGAAGTAAATCCGTATGTCCATGAATTATTTATCAGCAGCACACTGTGCATATATAATTCCTAACCCATTCAGTGCATTGCACGTGCCTCTAGAATGCAAAAGGTTAATGCATATGGAGAGGCAGTCACTTAAGGGTTTTGTGCTTTCCCAGCCACTGACATGCAGCACAGGTACAGGCATGCACTCAGTGAGACTTACTAAAGGGCAGATTGTTATATTTTTATGTGATTTGGGATGGGGACATATCTTCTTTACACACATTTCCCTGTTTGTGTGATTTGCATATTTATACACAGGTTAAAATGGACTTGTCACCTTAACCCTTTGAGTGCCAAAGGGGGTGTGCTATGCCTTTCAAAAGAATGCGTGGCATTGTAAATCACATTGTAACTCACAAATAAATAATTGCTTTGTACTAGGTATTCATAGATGTTTTCTATCACTTTTTTTTAGCTCGCCAAACGACACACAGGAGGCAGAGGCATGAGCCTTCACCCTCACCTCCTCATAAGTATGCAATGAGGACTGTGGGTACAACCACTAACACATATTTACCCTTTCAGTGCCAGTATGGTACGGAGTGCACTCTGGCACTCAGAGAGTTAACTACTTACTTACTACAGCCACACAATATACACATACAGCACTATGTATTAGCTTTTAATATAATTTTCTATCATTTTATTTGTAGCATGAAGAAGACGCCACGGAAGGCCCACTGTTGTTGAGTCGCCCTCACCACCTGGTCAGTAACCAATGAAGATTGTGGGTACTACCACTATGACATATTTAAGTGATTGCTTACCACAGACACACACACACACAAAATACACATTCAGCTCTAACAAATAAATAACTACTATGTACTAGGTATGCATAGATTTTTTTCTCAATGTAACAATTTTTTTTTTACATTTTTGCAATACTGTTTTTTAAACATTTCTTCCACTTGTCTTAAGTATCCTTGTAATGCATTTGTTTCATAGATACTCAGACACCATTTTAACAGGTCCCCCACTGTGACAGTGTGTATCTTGTTCAATATGAAGGTGTGACTACAAAATAAAATCTGCATGCTAATCAAAGGCTGGGTGTGTTCACTACTTGCATTTTGTACATGTGTCGCAGTACCTGAAAGGTGTGGCACACAATGTACAATTTAATACATAGACTACATACCTGAACTGTATTTGGTAAGTTTTGTTTTATCTTTAACATTAACATGTTTTGGGTTTTTTTTGTTGTATTCTGTTATGCATGCTTTATAACATATTGTTTGTTTTTTATTCCTAGATTGCACTGTTAGGCTTCATCCTTTGAGTGCCAGAGGGGTACACAATGTATTGCAAATCATTGTATTGTGCACCCCTGTGGCACTCATCAGGGTTAAAGCATCTCTATTGCGCCCCTATTTGTTACATTTTATGCATACTTTGTCAAATATTGTTTGCTTTCATATTAAGACTGCTACAAAACATGTGTGGTTATTCCTAGATTGAATTGGTAGGCTTAATCCTTTGAGTGCCAGAGGGGTACACTACGCATTGCAGTGCATTACGTTGTGCACCCCTCTGGCACTCAAAAGGGTTACATTTCATGAATATTTTGTGAAAAACTTTTTGCTTTCAAATAAAAATTTTCAACTTCACTAACTTTTTGTTATTTGCATTTTTTGCACTTCACTACCCCTTTAAATGCGCGACTTGCTAAATGCGTCATTCCAAATGACGCAACATATACATTTTGCGACTGCCTTACGCGCAACATATCAAACTCGCCATTTGGAGTGACGCGCCTAAATAGATGCGCCATTCAGAGTGACGTACCTAAACAGATGCGCCAATTCAAGACGCGCTATTTGGCGGGCGACATATCTATACTAAACCGTCCCCATAGATCCTCTGCTTCTGGCTTGCAAAGTCAACATAGAGAGTCAGTGGAGGCTGCAACACATAAATGTATAGCTGAGAGTCCTCGGTTGAATTTCAGCCATGCAGTTCAGTTTTCTGCAAGCAAAAGCATCCACGTACAGATGTAGCCTCAAAAAGATCCCACTACAAGTCAACAGAAGTTGCTTCTCATATTGAGAAGGCTTAACTCAGAAAATGTAAGGACAGTTACAGCTGTATACTGTATGTATATACTGCAGGAATGGCAGCATTTATGCCATAATTGTATGGGTCTTTGCTTTGATGAATATCTGAAGTTGAAAGCTCTATTCCGCATTTATTCCTTATGTATGCTGTAGGTCTCCATAATTCACTTTAGATTGTAAGCTCTAGAATCCATTCTTATTTTTTCACTTGGTAAAGCCCTTATGTAACCTAGATTGTCTAAACCCTTAAATTGGAAAGCCCAGTGTACACTTGTGATGTTATGTAAATAAACGTATTCATTCAATCATTCAACTTGTCTGTCAATTGATCATTGTGAAGAGCCGTGCATTCAGTATGCTGCTGTTCCTACACTTAGATTAGTTCCATCATTCATTTTAAAATATTAAATATTAAAATCATTAAAGTATTAAAAGCATCAATACAACATGGACTAGGATGAATTAAAAAAATAGAAAATGCTGATGAAAATTGGTCAGATGTCAAATCGAGTTTGGAGAAATAAATTCACCAGTATATACCTGTGTGGGAAAATGTAAAAAGAAGTAACCAACCCCCCACCAAAAAAAAACAAACAAGACAAAACAATGTGGTTAAACACACACAAAAAAAAGATTCTTTAAGGCAAAATAGATGGAGTATTCTTTCTGAAAATACAAGATCAGTGCCACAAGATTGGTGCAAAGCCAAAGTATTGCTTTTTATTTAAAAATTGAAGTAGAACAGATCCTAGAAATTATAGTACTGTGAGCCTAGACTCAATATAGGCGAAACAGCCTGAAGGAATTATATGGAATTCTATTAAACAATATATTGCAACAAATTCAATTATTAATGGAAAGCACCGTCAACTTTAATAATGGTTAAGCAGTAGATGTAGTGTATATCCAAACTTTGAAATTGCACTTGATATAGTTTCCCACAGGAGAGGCACTACGAGAATAAGGTTTGTGGATTACCTCTATAATTGGCTTGAAAATCAATTAAGGATGGAGAGCTGTATGTTGTCAAATACACAAAGAGCTGAAAGTGGAGTACCCCAGGGTTCAGTTTCTAATCCATGTAATTTATATGTTTATAAATGACCTGAAAGAAGGTATGTAAATAACAAGTTCAATATTTCCATATTACACAAGTTATGGACTTATTATGGACATGATTCAATTGCATTATCACTTGTTTCATCTACAAAATTCCCAATAGGCTTTTATAGGACTCTCAAATAAAACCAAGGATAACATTCATTACCTGCAATGTAAATTAATTAAGTCAGAGAAGGATGTCTTTTTCCTCTACAGAAAATGTACATAAAATGTCAGATTGGGAAAAACAGACTATGAGATATATTGTATAAAATGTGAAGTTCTGCATTTGGGAAGCATAAATAAGTATGCCATTTAGGAACATCTAGGAGACTTCTTGATGGAAAACTTTGCAATAGGATGCAAAATTGGCAACAAAAACTATCATGTGTAAAATGGGATATTGATACAAGATTGAACAGCACCATTCTGCAGTTGTACAAGACCTCATTTCGAATCAGAAACAGTGCATATAAGAGCAACAAAAACAAAGAAAACGTGTCTAAGGAGAGATCTCATTATGTTCAACAAGTATATTAGAGGTCAATACAAATGATTCTTAAAGGGATAGTAATGTTTCATAATAAAAGCAGCTCTAATTAATCATCATAGTATTTGGATTTTGGAGAGTGTTATTTCAATTCTGTCAGAGATGTAGTTCAAGAGTAATTCAATGCCAAAGTATCCCCCTCCCACCCCTTTTACTGATGTAACACTGCTCAGCCAGAGCAGAAGGGAGGTGTCCAGGTAGATTGCAGAGAGGGACAATCTTCAATTAAGATAAGTGAAAAACCTGAAAAACTTGTCAAGGGGGGCAGGGCTTTCATTGTTCTCATAGGAAGAAGATTGTCCCTTGCTGTTATCTGTCTGGTCTATGGACTGGATTCCACATCTGAGAAGAGATGGCTTACACTAGGTAAAAGGGGCGGGAGGGGAAACTTTGCTTGTGAATATCTCCCAAACCATAAAGGTTTGAGAGATAAGACTTATATCGTTCTTCATGTTTTTTAATGCCTACAAAATAAAATAAAGATAAAATGAAGAATTACTATCTCTTTAAGTGATTGTTTCATTCTGTGGTCTGATTGAATAACTAGGGGCCACCCTTAAAGAGATAGTAATATGTTACCAATTACCATCATATTCTTCATTAAAATCGATTTAAAGGTTCCCATCCCTTTCAATGACATCTTGGAATATCCAAAAGCCGGTCTGGACAGATTGCAAAGAGGGACAATATTGTGTCAGTATAAGGAAAACCACAACCCTCTTAATCAAGGGGAGAAGGGTTTTCCATAGAATAACAGACACAATATTGTCCCTTGTCACGATCCTTCCGGTCAAGTGACCAGTTTCGGATGCGAGGGATTCCTGCCTGATGTAATTGAAAGGGGCGGAAGGGGAAACATTTTAAATCAAATTAAAGAAGAATATGAAAGTAGCATGATTTTAAAATATGCTATGTATTATAACAAATTACTATGAACAATCCTTTGCAGAATTATATTTTGGACATTGCTATCTCTTTAAAGTCCCTCTTTCATACATTTAGTAAATGTTAAAGAGAAGTAAAAGCACTGCCTATATGCAGTACTCGCCTTTGATTGTAATATAAATAGTTATGAGAAATTAAACTTTTATTATTGGTGACAGTGCGGCAATTAATCCTAATTACTTTCTGTGCTGGGTTAACATTGCCACATACTCTAATATAAATGAAAAGGACAGAGCACACATCCTGGGAGCATTTATAATAGCATTACATTTGGTCTCAAACATACTAATAAGCATACATTGTAATAAAGTAGTATGAACTCCCACTCTGTGCCCCCAAATCCTAAAGGTTAATTTCTGAAAGCAATTTTTTGGCAGAAAAATAGGTGCTACAAAAAAAAATAAAATGTGGCTATGACAGATGGGAAGCATGTACAGTAGAAAACATTTTAACATTGATAATCCATCTTTCACAGACATCGGAGAGGGGTCTAAAGCATTTCATGTGGTCACAACCACTGCTTAGTGATGGTTTATCAATGTTAATAAAACAATGTTTTCTAATTTGTATGCTTTCCATCCTTCATGATAAGCATGGCATATTTCATTATTTTTAGGAAGAGAATGTAGGTAATGTTCCACAGCATTTCACTGCCTGAAACCCACAGAGGAGAGTCTGGTACTATGCCCGTGTGAGTGCAGGTGCCATTCCTTGTTTGCCTTCATCCAGTACAATATAAATGCACATTTTTAACCCTATGACAGAGGGGTATACAACACATTGCAAAGCAATATGTTGGATACCCCTGGCACTCAAAGGATTAATTCTTTGCAAAAGAAACTAAACATGGCTTAAGGTGAAGGCATTACTTTAAGACTAAAGGTAAGGAGTCTTCATCTTTAGCAGAGGAATGGGTTCTTTGCAATAAGAGTTGTAAAACATTGGTATTTCCACCTTAGCATGTGGTGATGACAGATACAATTGCTATATTTAACAGAGGATTATATGAATGCATCTCTATTGGAACAAAACATACATGATTACTCTATATGTCAGTAGGTTTAACAAAAAAGTTGATCTGTTAAATATTTAAACACAAATCTAAGAGTTACATAGTAAATTACGTTGAAAAAGTCCATCAAGTTCAACCTTTGCCTCATAACCCAGAGACACGAGAATTATATAGCTTTCTTGCTGCTAAATAATTTATTCTTTATCAGACCTTCCTGTTTTGCCTACTAATGCACAGTATAACCCTGTGTGTTACCGTTTCAAAAAATGTATCTAATCGTCTCATAAAAGTATCCATTTTATCTGCCATAGACACATCATTGGGCAAGGAATTCCATAATTTAACAGACCTTAATGTAAAAAAAACCTTTCCTCTGCTAAAGCTGAAACTTCCGTTCCTTTAATTTCAAGCTGTGGCCCCTGGCACTCAAAGGATTAATTCTTTGTAAAACAAACTAAACATGGCTTAAGGTGACGGCATTACTTTAAGACAAAAGGAAAGGAGTCTTCATCTTTATCAGAGGAACAGGTTCTTTGCAATAAGAGATGTAAAACATCGATATTCCCACCTTAGGCATATGATGATGACAGATACAATTGCTATATTTAACAGAGGATTATTTGAATGCATCTCTATTGGAACAAAACATACATGATTTCTCTATATATTAGTAGGTTTAACAAAAAAGTTGATCTGTTAAATATTTAAACACAAATCTAGGAGTTACATACTAAATTACTTTGAAAAAGTCCATCAAGTTCAACCTTTGCCTCATAACCAAAATACATGTGGATTATATAGTTTTCTTGCTGCCAAATAATTTATTCTTTATCAGACCTTCCTATTTTTCCTACTAATGCACAGTATAACCCTGTATGTTTCCTTTTAAAAAAATGTATCTAATCGTCTCTTAAAAGTATCCATTTTATCTACCATAGACACATCATTGGGCAAGGAATTCCATAATTTAACAGACCTTACTGTAAAAAAACCCTTTCCTCTGCTAAAGCTGAAACCTCCGTTCCTTTAATTTCAAGCGGTGGCCCCTGGTTATTTGATCAGGTGTTGGAATGAATAGCTAACCAGAGAGATCCTTGTATTTAACTCTCATATACTTGTACATTGTGATAAGATTTCCTCTTAGTTGTCTTTTCTCTAGAGTACATAAATCAAGTTTGTCTAGCCATACCTCAAATTTTACTGAAAATCATGTGTTTCATGAGTTGAGGACTAAAACGTCATAATAAATGGTAGTTGAACAAAGTGTCAGAATAACAAACGTCAATTTCAATAGTCTCATTAAAAACTCTTTGTTCATTTGATCGCTACCTTTCAGCAGGAAATGAGTGATGGAAAGTGTAGGAGGGAAGAGAGAAGAAGCCATTGATACACAGAATAACCAATACAATCCTGGCAGGAAGAGTGTGGATAGTCACCTTGGTTATGACTTTGAATGATCGTTGAAACAACTTATGAATCTCTGCTTTATCTATGTTGTGTTTTATGTTCTGACCAATCCTTATTTCCAACGGGATGGCCCCTGAAATTTAAATCATCTGAATGGAGAAATTTTTCCTAACTTTCAATAGTATCCAGGACAGAATCAGTGAGCCACAGCTTTATGATCATCATCTCCAAGTATTGCTGGAAGAAGTAAAACACTTTCTGATTCCCTTCATGCTGGAGGGAGGCTGTAATACAATAATACTTATTTACTAGTGCAACAGCTAGAGATAGGTTAGCTAATAATTAATTAGATATGTTAGCATGAACTAATAGCTAGGTTACCTAGTAATTAATTAGGTAGGTTAGCATTGAATTAATAGCTAGGTTAGCTAGTAATTAATTAATTAGGTAGGTTAGCATAGAATTTATAGCTAGGTTCGCTAGTAATTAATTAATTAGGTAGGTTAGCAAAGAATTTATACCTAGGTTAGCTAGCAAATTTAGTTAGTTTATTTTGCTTTTCTGGAATATACTGTTGTATACATTGAACATGATGCACATATATCTTTTGCAGCATAACTGTGTATAACAAATTACTATGAACCAGAAAAAAAGATGGTACGGTGTCAGCCAGTAGAGTAGATAGGATTCAGTGTAGCAAAAAACTCACAAGAGTGGTATAAAGGTGATACCGTTCAATGTCTAACTGAGGACATAGAAATTGCAAGCTTTCAGGACACTAAAGCACCTTCTTCATGGGTTAACTAAGGGGCCTTAGTGTCCTGAAAGCTTGCACTTTCTATGTCCTCAATTAGCCATTAAAAGGGATCACCTTTATAGCACTCTTGTGAGTTTTTGCTACACTGAATCCTAAATTACTATGAACAATCCTATGCAGAATTTCTTGAACATTACTATCTCTTTAAAGTCCCTCTTTCGTACATTTAGTAAATGTTAAAGAGAAGTAAAAGCACTGCCTATATGCAGTACTCGCCTTTGACTGTAATATAAATAGTTATGAGAAATTAAACTTTTATTGTTGGTGACAGTGCGGCAATTAATCCTAATTACTTTCTGTGCTGGGTTAACATTGCCACATACTCTAATATAAATGAAAAGGACAGAGCACACATCCTGGGAGCATTTATAATAGCATTACATTTGGTCTCAAACATACTAGTAAGCATACATTGTAATAAAGTAGTATGAACTCCCACTCTGTGCTCCAAATCCTAAAGGTTAATTTCTGAAAGCAATTTATTTTGCAGAAAAAGAGGTGCTACAAAAAAAATAAAATAAAATGTGGCTATGACAGATGGGAAGCATGTACAGTAGAAAACATTTTAACATTGATAATCCATCATTCACAGACATCAGAGAGGGGTCTAAAGCATTTCATGTGGTCACAACCACTGCTTAGTGATGGATTATCAGTGTTAATAAAACAATGTTTTCTAATTTGTAAGCTTTGCATCCTTCATGATGAGCATGGCATATTTCATTATTTTTAGGAAGAGAATGTAGGTAATGTCCCACAGCATATCACTGCCTGAAATCCACAGAGGAGAGTCTGGTACTATGCCCGTGTGAGTGCAAGTGCCATTCCTTGTTTGCCTTCATCCAGTATAATATAAAGGCAGATTTTTAACCCTATGACAGAGGGGTATCCAATGCATTGCAAAGCAATGCGTTGGATACCCCGGCACTCAAAGGATTAATTCTCTGTAAAACTAACTGAACATGGATTAAGGTGACGGCATTACTTTAAGACTAAAGGAAAGGAGTCTTTCTCTTTAGCAGAGGAACGGGTTCTTTGCAATAAGTGATGTAAAACAATTGGAATTCCCACCTTAGGCATGTGGTGATGACAGATACAGCTGCTATATTTAACAGAGGATTATATGAATGCATTTCTATTGGAACAAAATATACATGATTACTCTATATATCAGTAGATTTAACAAAAAAAGTTGATCTGTTAAATATTTAAACACAAATCTAGGATTTACATAGTAAATTAGGATGAAAACGTCCATCAAGTTCAACCTTTGCTTCATAACCCAGAGAAATGAGGATTATATAGCTTTCTTGCTGCCAAATAATTTAGCCTTTATCAGACCTTCCTGATTTGCCTACTATTGCACAGTATAAATTTGATTGATCTTGCAACAACTTGTGAATCTCTGCTTTATCTATGATGTGTTTTATGTTCTGACCAATCCTGATTTCCAATGGGATGGCCCCTGGAACTTAAATCATCTGAATGGAGAACTTTTTCCTAACTTTCAATAGCATCCGGGACAGAATCAGTGAGCCACAGGTTTATGATCATCATCTCCAAGTATTGTTGGAAGAAGTAAAACAATTTCTGATTCCCTTCATGCTGGAGGGAGACCTTAATACTATAATACTTACTAGTGCAAAAGCTAGAGATATGTTAGAATAGAACTAATAGCTAGGTTACCTAGTAATTAATTAGGTAGGTTAGCATTGAATTAATAGCTAGGTTTTCTAGTAATTAATTAATTAGGTAGGTTAGCATAGAATTTATAGCTAGGTTAGCTAGTAAATTTAGTTTATTTTGCTTTTCTGGAATATACTGTGGTAGACATCGAACCTGATGGACATATATCTTTTGCAACGTAACTGTGTATCTAACAAATATGTAATATTCATTACAGAGGGGCTTTTTAAAAAAATTACTGTGATCTTTTTTACTCACCAAAATAAATGTAGAGATCAGATTGTCGGTTAAGAAACTGTTAGTAATGATAGAGTATTTTAGAACGGATCACCATTTACTTGTAGAGAGTAAATTATACTATATATAGCGCACACCACGCACTCCAAAGAGCACGAAGAGACCAAAAAAGAGCAACACTATGGAAGGAGTGAGAATCAATAGGTGCTCCAGGGGAGTATCAGAAATGAAAAAATGATAGTGAGAAAGAACTCACTGGACAGAAGAAAACCCTGTATAAATAGCACTCAAATCCTCAAACAACCTCCTCAAGTATGCTGATGTCAGGACATTAGTAAAATATAACTTTTATTACGAACAAAATAAAATCAAATATATTGAAATCATAGAATCTCATTAAAAAAGGGATAATAAGTCCAAAAAGGCTTATATAATTATTCAGAAACATCTGATAATGGGCAGGAGTAAAGAATCATAAATACTCCAATTACCACAAATGTATATGCCTAAAAATATATATCCCTAAACAGCCTCATATCTCATCTATGTAAGCTGAAAATAGATACAATGCCTGTGAAGAGTATGCGATCGCTAATACTTAAAAACAATGTGGCGAGTGAGTGAGATGATTGCTACAATCAAAATTGCACACGGAGTCGCCAAAGTAAAGCGGTCAAGAACAAACCGGGTGAAGCAGGGGAGAGAGCTGACTTAGTTCTAACTCCCCGGTATCATCCGCATACATCACAGACCTACACCTAGACTAGAGACAGAGGCTGGGTAAAGCAACACACGCCGACGCGCGTTTCGTCGGCACTTCTTCCGGGCAATGTTGCAAAAAAAAGAAGTGCCGACGAAACGCGCGTCGGTGACATCAGCATACTTGAGGAGGTTGTTTGAGGATTTGAGTGCTATTTATACAGGGTTTTCTTCTGTCCAGTGAGTTCTTTCTCACTATCATTTTTTCATTGTAGAGAGTAAAAAAAGAAACTTAGTGCCACAAACCCCATCTCTCAAACCGCTATGGTTTGAGAGATATTCACAATCAACGTTCCCCCCTCCCTCCCCCTCTCCTGATGTCAGCTGTAAAGCTGACAGAAGGAGATCTGTGTCGGGCGACTCGAGGAGGCTCTTCAGCAGATTCAAAATCGCGTTATTGCAAAAGAACTACTTCATGGGAACGGTCTACAAAGTGTGCTTGCAAACCAGGCACACTTTGTAGACCTTTCCAATGAGGTAATTCTTTTCTAATAATGGGATTTCGGCTCTGCTGCAAAGCCTCTGGCTGGTCCCCAGATTGGGATCTCCTTCTGTCAGCTAGACGCTGATGTCAGGAGAAGGGGAGGGAGGGGGAACTTTGATTGGGAATATTCCATTTTCAGGGATTTTAAATCATTGATAATTAAAATTCTTTCCAGGTACAGTTGGAACTCTTCTTCCCACATAGTATATGTATATTTTTTTTAAAGTACATTACCAGGAAGAATACACTGAGATTGTCTCTCATTTTCAAATATTACCTGGACTCATTTTATGTACCTCAGAAAGGTGAAAGGCTGAGTTGACCTGAGTTGAATAGATTCTACAGCTGGCATTAATCAACTGAGCTATCTCAGGTAGCATTTTAAAGTGGGTCTGTCACCTTAAGGTGAGTTTAGTTCATTTTAAAGATAATTAAAAGTTGTCAAAATCTTGTACTAGTCATTTGTTTGTAATATAAATAGATTTTGAGAAATTTGTTTGTGTAAACGAATAATGAAAGAGATTGATATATGTTGTGGATTTATTTGACACTGTAGGTCTTAAAGCTTAGAATACACAGGAAAAAGCAATTTGTGAAAGGGAAATCTGGACACAGTAGCCACAGGTAGAAGTCCAATTCACTGAATCCAGGGCAATATCTGACTGCCATACTGAGCCAGGAAGGATTTTTTTTTTACTCAGTTGGGGCTTAATAGGAAATGACTTCAATGTTGTTTTGCTTTTTGTTTTTTTGGTTTTTGTTTTTTTGGCTTCCTGTGGATCAACAGGGGTGATATGGCATGGCTGAACTTGATAGATATGTCTTTTTCCAGCTTCATCAACTATGTTACTATGTATTTGAGTATTTCTTTCATTGTTTACCAGACCCTCATCTGAAATATGGCTTGTATTGATATAAATATTGCAGTGATGCATATTAATCAGGCAGCTTGACAAACCCTATATCATGCTCAGGGTTGTTTATTTAAAACACACAGTCTCCCTTGATCTAAGTCACTGCAATCTGCCAATAGTATCTATGGTATAATAATATCAAAGTAGTTTACCAGGAAGGATACACTGAGATTGTCTCTCATTTTCAAGTATGTCCTGGGGGTATAGATATTATTACCCAATTTAATAGCACTCATTTTATCTACCTCGGAAGGGTGAAAGGCTGAGTTGACTCTGCTGGGACTAGAACCTGTGACCTTGTGGTTTGAACAGCTTCGACAGCTGGTGCCTTAACCAAATGAGCCATCTCACCAGCCTGGCTATCAATAATCAATTATACACTAAGGGCTGAAGGACTAACCTAGGTAGGTGCCCTTGAAACAGGCTAGAGGACTAAGTAGATGCCCTTGAAACAGGCTGAATGACTTACATAGGTAGGTGCCCTTGAAACAGCAGTCAAATTTTTATTCTCTGATTTATTTGCATTTGATCTCTTTCTAAGTAATTTGCTAGTTGTTTTAGTTTCAGTCTATTTCAGTCTGATAGCATCTTGAGTCCCTGGTTGTGATGTCGTGTAACCTACAGATATATATTTATAGATAGATAGTGTCAATATACCGGACAGGACAGTCTGAGATAATTGAATATTAGGCTCTACCGGCCTTGCCAATACCGGGTAAGGCAACCTGCAGATGGAATAGCATAACGGTTCTACCGGCCTTACTTAATTACCGGGCAAGGCAGCCCCAATAAGTACGCAGTGTAGGCTCTACCGGCCCTGCCAATACCTGGTAAGTCAGCCTGAGATGGAATGTGGCAAAAGGTTCTACCGGCCTTACCAATACCGGGCAGGGCAGCCCAGAGATATCAATAGCAGTCGGATGATAATGGCAGAATGACAGGATCGTAAGCAATCCAGTGTCCGCACACTGAGACCAACAGGGGAATCGTATAGCCGCAAGGCTTAGGAGCAAACCAATGTCCTCACACTGGACTAACAAGTGAACCATATAGCCGCAAGGCTTTGGAGCAAACCAGCGTCCGCACGCTGGGACCAACTACTGAATCGTATAGCCGATAGGCTTTGGAGCAAACCAGTGTCCGCACACTGGAGTAACAAGTGAATCATATAGCCGCAAGGCTTTGGAGCAAACCAGCGTCCGCACGCTGGGACCAACACTGAATCGTATAGCCGATAGGCTTTGGAGCAAACCAGTGTCCGCACACTGGAGTAACAAGTGAATCATATAGCCGCAAGGCTTTGGAGCGAACCAGCGTACGCACGCTGGGACCAACTACTGAATCGTATAGCCGATAGGCTTTGGAGCAAACCAGTGTCCGCACACTGGAGTAACAAGCGAATCGTATAGCCGCAAGGCTTTGGAGCGAACCAGCGTCCGCACGCTGGGACCAACTACTGAATCGTATAGCCGATAGGCTTTGGAGCAAACCAGTGTCCGCACACTGGACCAACAGGGAATTGTGTAGCCGCGAGGCTTTGGGAGCAAACCAGCGTCCGCACGCTGGGACCAACCACTGAATAGTGTAGCCGATAGGCTTGGGAGCGAACCAGTGTCCGCACACTGGACTAACAACTGAATCGTGTAGCCGCAAGGCTTTGGAGCAAACCAGCGTCCGCACGCTGGGACTAACAAGCAATGTCGCCGACACGACCAAGCAGAAGGTCGCCAGGATACAGGAGACAGGCGATGAGATGACAGGAACCAGCAGCTATCAGTCAGGTCAGGAAACAGCAGAGAAGAAGTTCAGCAGGAACTGCATCACCAGAGTACTAGGCCGGAACCAGGACTGGAACAACTCAGCATGCAGGAGACACTGGAACAGTTGAAATCAGGAACTCAGGAACACTGGAACAGAGGCCCAACTATCACTGGACATAGTGATAGCAAAAGGTCAGAAACAACACGAAAGGGCACTCAAAGGGTGCCCAATCCAGGTTTAAATAGGCAATATGAGGCGGGCTATATGCAGACAGCCAATAGAAGCCCCCTACTGGTGACAGACAAGGAAATGCAGCAATCACGGGCACCGTGATAGTACCCCCCTTTCAAAGACCCCCTCTCCTAGAATAGGGTATAGGTTTCTGTGGGTATTTGGCATGAAAGACCCTAGTTAGCCTAGGTGCATGAAGGTCCTTACTATCCACCCATGATCGATCTTCAGGACCATATCCTTTCCAATGTACCAGGTACTGTACCCTTCCTCTAAGCCTACGGGAATCAATAATGCTCTGAACCTCGTACTCCTCCTGACCCTCGACCTCAACAGGTCCTGGCACCACAGGTGTGGTAGTATAGCGATTGCAAACCAGAGGCTTAAGAAGGGACACATGGAACACATTATGGATACGCATGGATGCAGGTATGTCTAGTGCATAGGAGACAGGGTTAATTTTGCGACTGACTCTGTATGGACCAATAAACCGGGGAGCCAACTTATTAGACGGAACCTGCAGCTTGAGATTTCTGGAGGAAAGCCATACTCTATCCCCAACCTGAAAGGAAACCGCTGGAAGCCTTCTGCGATTGGCATGGCGCTGATGACGCTGAAATGACTGACCAAGTGCCCTCTGAACTTGTGCCCATGTGGAACGGAGTTGCTCGATATGCTCATCCAGAGCTGGAATCTGTTGCGTCTGAAATGAATCTGGAAGCAAACAGGGCTGAAACCCGTAATTAATCAGAAACGGGGAGCTCCCAGATGAAGAATTGACCGCACAGTTCCTGGCGAACTCTGCCCAAGGCAACAAGTCGGACCAATTATCATGATGGTCAGTAACGAAACAACAGAGAAATTGTTCCAAACCCTGATTAGCTCGTTCAGCGGCTCCATTGGTCTGGGGATGGTAGGCAGAGGAGAAGGACAGCTGTATGCCCATTAGTGATGAGCGAGCATGCTCGGCCGAAGCTCGGTTCGGCTCGAGCATCGCTCTGCTCGGCACATGGCGGTACTCGTACGAGTACCGCATGTGCTCGCCCGCCATGTTCGGGTCTCCTCCCCGCACGTTTCGCGGCTGCTGCGCAGCCAATAAATGTGCGGGGAGGCTCTGACATCAGTGTAATGCCAGCAGCCATGTTGGCTGCTGGCATTACACTGATTGGCTGGCCAGAACCCGTGATCGGGTGCTGTATAGCACCCGACGCGCGAGTTCGGCTCATTCTTAGCCAGGGAGAGATGCGCTTAGGCAGGGAAAGTCAGTGTAGGGAGAATAAAATTGTTGAAACTCTTTCAAGACCCAAAAGTCCTTTTTAGGACTGTTGTGTGTGGGGGCAGCATTTATATTTTGTTTGTGGGGGCACAATTTCCTTTTTTTTGTGGGGGGAATATATGTAAGGTGACATATAATACTAGATGCACAGGAAGTCAGTGTAGGGAGAATAAAATTGTTGAAACTCTTTCAAGACCCAAAAGTCCTTTTTAGGACTGTTGTGTGTGGGGGCAGCATTTATATTTTGTTTGGTGGGGCACAATTTCCTTTTTTTTGTGGGGGGGATATATGTAAGGTGACATATAATACTAGATGCACAGGAAGTCAGTGTAGGGAGAATAAAATTGTTGAAACTCTTTCAAGACCCAAAAGTCCTTTTTAGGACTGTTGTGTGTGGGGGCAGCATTTAATTTTTTTTGGGGGTGGCAGAATTTCATATTTTTGTGGGGGGGGACATGTTCTAAGGTGACATTGTACTAGGTGCACAGGGACAAATATTTCACAGTGCAGTGACAAGCTGACATATTCTGTTAGGTGCACAGGGCCAATGATTTTACAACGCAGCGACAAAAAGGGCCATTTTAAACGTGTGCCTAGCCATAGATTATTGTCACATTCTGTTTAGTGTGCAAATTCACAAATTAACGTCACATATTCCGTTCACTGTGCCTAGCCGCAGATTAGCGTCACATTCTGTTTCGTGTGCCTAGCCGCAGATTAGCGTCACATATTGTTTAGTGTGCCTAGCCGCAGATTAACGTCACATATTGTTTAGTGTGCCTAGCCGCAGATTAGCGTCACATATTGTTTAGTGTGCCTAGCCGCAGATTAACGTCACATATTGTTTAGTGTGCCTAGCCGCAGATTAGCGTCACATATTGTTTAGTGTGCCTAGCCGCAGATTAGTTTTTATCTTCTTTTTGTGTGTTTTACGGTCAGTCTGTAAAAATGGCGTACTACGGGCGAAACATCGTTCCCAGCAGCGACGTTGGAGTCCAAGATGCATCCAGACATCCTCCCTATGCTGTCCCTGAACCATTTCTGTGGTGTTTCCATCATTTTCTGACCTTTTCCTATGAACCAGGCACCCTCCCCTCATCAGAGCAGGGGGTGCCTGGTGTAATGCTCGAGTCCTCCCATTGACTTCAATGGGGCTCGGGTGCTCAGCCGAGCACTCGAGCCTCCGGGGGCGCTCGGCCAGAGCACCCAAACACCCGAGCATCGGGGTGCTCGATCATCACTAATGCCCATCTGTTGGCAAAATGCCCTCCAAAATCTAGACACAAACTGGCTCCCCCTGTCGGACACCAGTAACCTGGGCACTCCATGCAACCGGAATACTTCTCTGGCGAACACAATTGCCAATTCCTTAGCTGAAGGGAGGCCACGGAGGGGCACAAAATGAGCCATTTTAGAAAACCTGTCCACCACCATGAATATAAAGGAATACCCTTTAGACATAGGCAATTCTCCCATAAAATCAATGGAAACATGAGACCAGGGGCGTTCGCTATTAGGCACCGGTTGAAGCAAGCCCACTGGGAGATGTCTCGGGGTCTTAGCGTGGGCGCAGGTGGCACAGGCATTCGTAAATTCGGCACAATCGTTTCTCATGGAAGGCCACCAAAATAACTGAGAAAGGGACCATAACAATTGGTCTCTACCAATATGTCCCGCAGCCTTAGAGGAATGGTAGGTTTCGAGCAACCTAGTACGAAATGGTTCAGCGACAAAACATTTGCCCACTGGGGTTTCATGGGGAGCGGACCCCTGAGAGGCCAGGATCTCCTCCCCTAAAGGAGAAGTGATACTCATGCGTATAGTAGCCAATATTCTATCGGGTTGGATGATAGGTGCTGGTGCTTCCACTCTGTCACTGTCGGCCTCAAATTGTCTTGACAGTGCATCAGCCCTGACATTCTTTGATCCCGGTAAATATGATACAATGAAATTAAATTGGGACAGGAACAGTGCCCATCTGGCCTGACGAGAGGACAATCTCTTGACCTCCAAGAGATAAGTCAGATTTTTATGATCTGTTAGGATTAAGACAGGATTCTTAGTACCTTCAAGCAAATGACGCCATTCCTTAAGAGCGAGGATAATGGCCAATAATTCTCTGTCACCTATCTCATAGTGGCTTTGAGTGACAGTCAACTTTTTAGAAAAAAACCCACAAGGTCTGAGTGTTCCTCCTTTATCGTGTCGTTGCGAAAGTACTGTCCCAACCCCAATATCTGAGGCATCAACCTCTAACGTAAATGGAAGTAGAGGATTGGGGTGGGATAACACAGGAGCCGCAGCAAATGCCAGCTTCAATTTCTCAAAGGCTTCCTCAGCAGATACCGGCCAACAAGAAGGATTAGCACCCTTGTGCATAAGATCGGACAGAGGTTTGACAATGGAAGAAAAGTTCTTAATAAACCTCCTATAATAATTAGCGAAACCCAGGAAACGCTGTATGGCTTTAAGACCCTTGGGTTTTGGCCATTGTAGGACAGCTGACAACTTTTCTTTGTCCATAGCAATGCCATCATTGCCAATTATGAACCCCAAGAATGGCACGCTGGTTCTATGAAACTCACATTTTTCCAATTTACAAAATAATTTGTTCTCACGGAGTCGTAGCAATACTGCGGATACATCTTTGATGTGCTGTGACATGTTTTGGGAGTAAATCAGTATATCGTCAAGGTACACCACAACACATGTCTGTAACATATCTCTCCGAACCTCGTTTATCAGTTCCTGAAAAACTGCGGGTGCATTACACAGCCCAAATGGCATCACCAGATACTCGTAGTGCCCAGATCGAGTATTAAAGGCAGTTTTCCACTCATCACCTGCTCGAATGCGAACCAGATTGTAAGCGGCCCGTAGGTCCAATCTGGTAAAAATCGAAGCGCCCTTAAGCCTATCAAAAAGCTCGGTGATGAGTGGTATTGGGTATGCGTTTTTTGCCATTAGTTTATTCAAGCCCCGGTAGTCAATGCATGGTCTTAATTCGCCATTTTTCTTTTTTACGAAAAAGAACCCAGCCCCAGCTGGAGAGGTAGATTTTCGTATGATCCCTCTAGCAAGGGCATCAGAAATGTAATCTTCCATAGCATTATTTTCCTCACAAGATAATGGATAAGTGCGTCCCTTAGGAGGTACTGCTCCAGGATGCAATTCAATGCAACAATCATAAGGTCTGTGCTGGGGTAGTATACTAGCCTCTCCTTTGCTAAAAACATCGCCAAACTGTTGGTAAACATCCGGTATAGCAGAGGAGGTGCACAGGACCTTAATAGGTTGGATGACGCACTTGTCCATACAAAACGGGGACCAAGCAGCAGTTTCACACTTTTTCCAATCAAATTGTGGGTTATGTAACTGTAACCACGGAAATCCCAATATTACAGCATGGTGAGGAGAATTAATAAGTTGGAACTGCTGCTCTTCTCTGTGAAGTGCCCCAATAGTCATAGACAATGGCATAGTTTCAAGTATAACCTGAGGCGGTTCTAAGGGTCTGCCATCAATCGCTTCAATAGCCAAGGGGTTTTCTCTTTCAATGCATGGAACTCCGTGCAATTCGGCAAAGATATTATCCATAAAATACCCTGCTGCACCAGAGTCAACCAGGGCCAAAACCTCCACAGAGCATTGTGCCCAAGACAATACAACCTGTATGGTGGGTTTCATTATGCCCGACACTGGGGACGATTGTACACCACCTAGGGCCTGTCCCCCAAGGTACCCTAGGTGTGTGCGTTTCCCGGACGTACCGGACAGGAATTTAGCAAGTGCCCGTTTTTAACCGCAGTATAAACACAACCCTTGTTTCTTGCGATATAGTCTCTCCCCCTTGGTTAGTCTAGTGAAACCTACTTGCATAGACTTCAATACCAGGGGAGGGATGGGTGGGCAAAACATGCTACTAGGCTCATTATTTTTTGACCGTATCTTACGATCTCTGGCAGTTGATCTCTCACGTATTCTGGAGTCAATTAGCATAACATACTCAATGTAATCATCTAGGTCAATAGGTAGATCTTTAGCAGCGATTTCGTCTTTAATGTGGTCATTCAGGCCTTGAGCAAAAGCTGCCAATAATGCCTCGTTATTCTAACCTACCTCTGCTGCCAATGTGCAGAATTCGATGGCATAGTCGCCCACTGTACGCCTGCCCTGTTGTATCTCCATAAGACATTTGGCAGCAGAGGTGGTTCTACCAGGAGGCTCAAACACTCTTCGAAAGGATTGCACAAATTCTCTAAAGTTCTTAGTGCAAGGTTTAGCATTCTCCCACAAGGGGTTAGCCCAAACCAATGCTCTGCCAGTGAGCAGCGATATCGTGAACCCCACTTTACTACGATCATTGGGGAATGCGTGTGCCGTCAATTCCATAAAAATTTCAAGTTGGTTGATGAACCCTCTGCAGAGACTAGGGTCACCATCATATCTTAGCGGCAAGGGTGCAGAAGCCGTTAACCCTTTAACAGTACCCCCTAGGGGCCTGGTATCACTTTCCGGTGTCTGACTTGGCGAGACCACCGGGCTAGAGCCAGATTTGTCAGCGAGTACCGTGCATTCAAGGATCGTTTGAATTGCAACCGCCAACTGATCCAAACGTTGCTCGTGCATATCCATCCTCCAATGGATATTCTGTGCGTTACTTTCACATTTGCTGTCTGAGGTCATGGCCCTTTCGTACTGTCACGGTTTGTTATGACTCTCAGACACAAGTTTTAGGTAAAAATCAATTTTATTGAAATAATTAAATTGATCACTTAGGATGGCAATCACATACATATATAAATCATGAGTAATAGCAAAGACAGAAGGCAGACTCTACCTGTCCTGTCAATATACCGGACAGGACAGTCTGAGATAATTGAAGATTAGGCTCTACTGGCCTTGCCAATACCGGGTAAGGCAACCTGCAGATGGAATAGCATAACGGTTCTACCGGCCTTACCTAATTACCGGGCAAGGCAGCCCCAATAAGTACACAGTGTAGGC
The DNA here is from genome assembly GCA_037306005.1 of Rhinophrynus dorsalis. NCBI lineage: Eukaryota > Metazoa > Chordata > Amphibia > Anura > Rhinophrynidae > Rhinophrynus > Rhinophrynus dorsalis. The sequence goes on along the minus strand of CM074721.1, from coordinate 455,774,577 downwards.
TCTACCGGCCCTGCCAATACCGGGTAAGGCAACCTGAGATGGAATGTGGCAAAAGGTTCTACCGGCCTTACCAATACCGGGCAGGGCAGCCCAGAGATATCAATAGCAGTCGGATGATAATGGCAGAATGACAGGATCGTAAGCAACCCAGTGTCCGCACACTGAAACCAACAGGGGAATCGTATAGCCGCGAGGCTTAGGAGCAAACCAATGTCCTCACACTAGAGTAACAAGTGAATCATATAGCCGCAAGGCTTTGGAGCAAACCAGCGTCCGCACGCTGGGACCAACTACTGAATCGTATAGCCGATAGGCTTTGGAGCAAACCAGTGTCCGCACACTGGACCAACAGGGAATCGTGTAGCTGCGAGGCTTTGGGAGCAAACCAGCGTCCGCACGCTGGGACCAACCACTGAATAGTGTAGCCGATAGGCTTGGGAGCGAACCAGTGTCCGCACACTGGAGTAACAACTGAATCGTGTAGCCGCAAGGCTTTGGAGCAAACCAGCGTCCGCACGCTGGGACTAACAAGCAATGCCGCAGACACGACCAAGCAGAAGGTCGCCAGGATACAGGAGACAGGCGATGAGACAACAGGAACCAGCAGCTATCAGTCAGGTCAGGAAACAGCAGAGAAGAAGTTCAGCAGGAACTGCAACACCAGAGGACTAGGCCGGAACCAGGACTGGAACAACTCAGCATGCAGGAGACACTGGAACAGTTGAAATCAGGAACTCAGGAACACTGGAACAGAGGCCCAACTATCACTGGACATAGTGATAGCAAAAGGTCAGAAACAACACGAAAGGGCACTCAAAGGGTGCCCAATCCAGGTTTAAATAGGCAATATGAGGCGGGCTATATGCAGACAGCCAATAGAAGCCCCCTACTGGTGACAGACAAGGAAATGCAGCAATCACGGGCACCGCAGTTATGCAATCTTAATGTTTTTTATCCTTTTTAAAACCCTCATTGGGAGTTTGATGGGACAGGGAGTCCCATACCTGCAGTCCAGGGGCACCAACCCCTGAGAGTCAGATCTTTTTATTGCTATTTTTTACTTTCTCATCAATCCTCACTGATGACTAGTTACTCAGTTTCCACTGGGAGACATACTTACAGCTTGATTCCTGGTGCCTTATCTGGAAGAAGGCATTATCCCTAACTAACTTCTCCAAGCTTGGTCCTGGTAACATTAACCCCAATTGGGAAAGCAACAATATATCACTTAGTGTAATCATATAAGTGATAACTTACTGTCAGTAAGACCTCAGGGAGATTTTTTTTTGATACGTACATAAGGCGAGCCTACCTCATCTCTCATCTCTAGGTCTCATAACTAAACCCCTTAAATGGATCCTGGAGAGTGGGTTCTCTTGTGTAATCTCGACACTGTTTGTTAATATATATAGATAGTAGCCCATCCCCAGTAAGATCCTAGGGTATATTGCAAGTGTTGTCACTATTATGGAGCAAAATGTGTAACTGATTACTTTTGATACATGGATGAGAATGAAGAAAATAGCCTGTTGCTATTGGTATCATTTTAAATGTAACCAATCTCTCCGCTCCCTGTACATTATATCTGAATATGGCTCAGAGTTATCACAGATAGAAAACTACTAGAAGAATCTATTTGTGCTTTCTAGACTACTAGATTAATAGGGAAACCTATTCAACTTTGTAACCCTATGACATAAGAAGGGACTCAGTAGCAATACAATGTCCTATCCTTTAGATGTTATAGAACAGTGGTTCTCAACTCCTGTCGTCAGGACCCACTAACAGGCCAGGATTTGATGATTTCCTTGTTAGGGCACAGGTGAGTTAATCAATGTGAACGAGCCTCTGATCACCACACCTGTGCTCTAGCAGAGAAATCCCTAAGTCCTGGCCTGTTAGTGGGTCCTGACGACAGGAGTTGAGAACCACTGTTATAGAGCTTCAAATAAGCACTACTGATTGTGACTGATCTCATCTAAAGTGGTTTCCCTTTGATCCCTTGTGTCTCTGTTACTGCTATGAGATGAATGTGTGTTTTCAATAAGGAACCTTGAGCATGATACCGGATTTACTAGGTTTTAATTCAGCCAGCTGATTAATAATAGGATCACGTTAATTTTTAATTATGTAGTAAAAACTGTTTTAGTCTATCTGGTAAACGGTAAATAAATTACATTCTGATACACTGAACTGGTCTTCTGTCTTTGGAAAATGAATCTGGGACAATGATGAATTAATTGTATCACTATCCAGATTTCCTTTTCACAATTTTTTTTATTTGTTGGTAGCACAGTGTCCTGCTTGCCAGTAGGAGGCAGAATTTCGGTGGCTGGTGACATCAAAGAAATATGCTCTGGAATCAATCGACTATGGAATTCTTTGCCTCGGGATGCTCTACTTGCAGATACTGTAACTGCTTTCAAAAAAGCAAATTATGCTTACCTAACACAGAACAATATTGAGAATTATGACAGATGACTTCAGTGCAGATAGGTTGTTGATCCAGAAAACTATCTGACTGCCATTTGGAGTCAGGAAGGAATTTTTTAACCCACTTGGGGCTAAACTGGAAATGGCTTCAGTTTTTTGGGGGGTTTTTTGCCTTCGGGGTGTTTTGGCATGGGCTGGATTTGATGGACGCATGACTTTTTTCAGCCTCGTCAACTATATTACTATGTCACTACGAATGCAGAAAAAAATTGTCCTTTCAAGAGAGGCATGGCAATGAAGGGTCTCTATTCAGAGTACACGCCTTTCAGCCAATAACACCTGCATACCTCCAGAAGTGGAACCCCTAGATACTTGAAAACGAGAGAAATCTCAATGTATTCTTCCTGGTAAAACATTTTCTAAATAAATAAATAAATACATTTGCAGGGCGACCAGGACTTCCGCTTGTGGACAAACTGGAAAAGACACAGAAAGAAGAGCAGTATATATTCCAAGCGGTCTTAAGATAAGAAACTATTCTAAACAATTGACTGTACTAAAGTAGTATTGAGGCTCCCTCTGGTGGCAGATAAGAAGACAAAGAGGGCTGTAGAGCATTGGAGCAGAAGCTGGCAGCAGACTGGACTGCAGATGTGCCAGCAGAGAACAACACAACATCAGAGAAGTAGGAAGAATTAAGAGCCAATACCCAAACCAGAGTCAAGAGAGAAAATGCAGGCAACGTAGCTGGAGGAGAAGCCCAAGGTCAAACCAGGAAAATCCAGCAGCTGGGACTGGTGATGTGAGAATCATAATCAAGTAGATTACAGGAGGCCAAAGTAGTCTGGAATCAAGCTGCATCACAACACAAATCAGAGGAGGATACAAGGCTAGGTTGTAGCACAATCGGTCATAATAAAGGAAAGTGGGGACTGAGCAATGCAGGTATATAAATGGGTGTGGGCTACCTGACAGGAGCTCAGAAACAGCTCATCAGTAACTCCAGTGATGCTGGAACTTGCCACCAGGCGAAGTGCAAAATTAACCCTATGGATGCTGAAACCTGACCTCTCAAAATACTGCACTGTGATACCAAAATATGAGTGTCAATTTCTCACAAGCTATTTCTTATAGAAAAATGGCTAATACAACAATTTATACACATTTTATTTGTGAAAGAAACTATAAACGGTTTTGGGGTGACAGGTCTGCTTTAATAGCCTCTGAATTTGAAACATTAATCTCGTAGAAGGAAAGTCTTTTGATATTAACCAATATTGGGCTGGACACCATTGCATTTGATTGATTTATCAAGGATTGTAACTGGAAATCTGTTTTATAAAAGCAGGGATAACACTTATCAACCTCAGTGTGATCTAGGCCACAGTGTGCAAATTAGGGAGGGAAACAACTGGGTTAATGTGAGTCAGTATTATATCATCAATGAAAAGGCTTCATAATGGCCTCAATTCAAATAAGTACAGTAAAACAGCCGGTAGGGCAAAAATGGCTAACTGCCCATTGACAAAATGTGCTAACGGAGCATCTAACTTTCCCTACCAACTGAAACCATAATGAATGTTGGGCCACAGAAATGGACTTGTGGCCGGACTTCCGCTGTGTGTTTTAAGTTCCCAAAACCCACACTAAATGGCATGAGTAACGGGAACATCAAAGGAAAAGAGATAAAAACCTGGGCTGGACACAGTCACCCTCTCAAACACTCACCCTACACTATCCCTAACAGCGAAGTGCAACAATACTAGCCCTAACCATAGACTAACACCCACAGCTGTATAACAATTACTTGTCATCCTGTGGCCATCTTCTGTTGTCAGCTTCCATTTTCCTTCCTCTTTATCTTCATTCATCTTCTGTCTTCTTCTTTTCTGTCTTATCTTCATCCTTGTATCAAATATGTACCTGAAAAGACAAAAGTAAACATGAAATATGCTCCAAAAACATAACTTGTGTGCAGTGGTTAACCGTTTGACTGCCAGAGTGGTACGCACCTATTGCAGAGCAATGAATTGCGTACCTCTCTGGCACTCAGAGGGTTAATGTAATGCATCTAGCCCCAGTGGTAATATATCAACTTCCCCCAAATCAAATAACATTTTTCAAAATCCATTTAGTAAACTAATTTTCCTGCTAAATAGAACAATATAGAGTAATGCGAAATGTATTGCATATGGTCCATTGCAATACATACATAGTATGCAGGCTCCACTGCTGTTGCTGGTGGCAGTGACAGGATGTCAGGATGACAAACACCCCCCACCTTTCGTGTTGATTACCGAGCCAGTGTGTGGGAACTTTGAACAGAAACTGGCTTTTATATGGCCAGTCTCTGTCTAAATTCGCTCCCAGACATCAATTGGCTGGGGGGATGACAAATTTCCATAATTATAAGAACTAGTGAAATACAGTTTGTGTTATATTTCTAAAATTGAACATTTTATGTGCAAACAAATCCTTTGCACGATTGCAGTGTTGGGGGAAAAAAAGGTGCAAAAAATAATTGTCTCTGTCTTCTGCGTGGATTTGTTTGAAAAGGCTTAAGAAAAGTCTATAGGGTTAATTTCGTTAGCTGTGATAATGGCTGAAATCCACTTTGTTTAAAAAAAAATGCCAAGTAGTTGGTTTGAGCATTAAATCACGAAATCTCTCTGCACAGATGAGATTCTGAGTATATGGGAAATGTGACAGCTCCCGGGATATTTCGCACAGATATTCATGATGGCCAGGTTGCTATCAAACACCATCTGCACATTCATGGAGTGGAAGTTTTTACGGTTCATGAACATATGTCACTGACGTGCTGGTGCTTTGATACAGACATGGGTGCAATCTATTGCACCCATGACCCTGGGCATGCCTCCCCTTGTGTAGAAGCCCTGCTTCAGATGTGTCCACTCCATCTCGGTGATGGGGAAATGTATATAGGTACTGGCCTTGCCTTTGAAGGCTGGCAAGACCTGGGCCAGCACCCTGGAGAATGTGGCCTGTGACATGCCAGATGCGGAACCCTCTGTCAACTGGAAGGTGCCACTTGCCATGAGGTATATGGCACACAGATGTTTTTGCAGGACAGTTAAGGCATGGTTGTGGGTGCATATTGTATCCACCTGATCCTTGATGACCGCATACAGGGCAATGATGCTGTGTGGCCTCAACCTGTAGCGATCAATGACCTCGTAATCGGTCATTCCAAAGAGAGTGACCCTTGGGCGGTATACCCTGGGCCTTGGTGGTTGTCTATGCATTCTGGGCTATTGCAGTGGTCCCTGTGGCAGCTGGGGAGCATTCTGTTGCTGCAGCTGTGCATCTGCAGGCAGGTGTTGTACTCCAGGTAAGGATGGACTTCTGTGTGGCTGTTCAGACAGAGCCTCCTTGCTTGCAACAGGTGATGGCTGTTGATCAGGTGTGTCTGGGAGTTGCTGGTGTTCCCTAGCTCTCTCCCTTGCACACCTTCTCTGCAGTCTTTGCAACAATATGTAACCCAACATACTGATTGCGCTCTATCTCTCCTGAGTGGAAAACAAGCCACAAGTGAGTGTGGTTAGCTGTCCTTTTAAATAGATGGTGGGGCGTTGTGTAGGTGTGGTGATGAGGTGAGTGCTGACCAATGGGAAGGTGTTTGTTGTCCTGGTAAGTGTTTGCAGGTGTGTCTATGTTTAAAAGTGTGATGTGTTGTGTTTGATGTGTCCCTGTCAGTTACGGGTGTGGAGCTTTGTGGTGCAGGTTGTGTCTGGATCGTGTGGTGTTGTTGCACAGGTGAGCTTGTTATGTATTGGCAGGTGTCCATGTTGTGTGCTAACCCCCATTGTTCCGTGCCATGTTGTGTTGGTGTTTTTTTGTGAAGCCTTGTCCCTGTGATGTTGCTTGGATGTTGCGTTGTGTATGACAGTGATCTGTGGTGTGTGGGCATTTTTTTGTGTTATTTTGGCACTGCACGGGTTAATTTTCCCATTTCTTATGCTTGTGTGGTGACCAGTTCGTCTGTTTTACCAGGTAAGGTTTTTTTTTTTGTCCGTAAGGTGTCTAACGCCTAACAAAACTGGCTCATAACTTTTGGCTGTTAGATGTATATTTTCTCTAGGCCATAGTCTCCCAGATTCAAGTCATATGGAGCAAGACCCACTCACCCCATGGACTGGAAGGTATGGGGCTGCTGGATGTCTACTGAATTGCACACACCTCTGTGGCAATGAGCCACAGCATCTGGGTATTGACCAGTCCTTCTTGTTAGCCAGTGAGATCAGTGTTATCACTTCTTACCCCCCTCCCATGCTCTCTGTAGTACAAAGTGTGATTTCCACACACACCACCACACTCTGGCACCACCCATATTTTTTGTGTAGCATTCAGTTTAATATGGATACATTGTCACTCTTAGTGAGGATGGTGATTTCTCCAACACTATATACCTGCTAGACGTTTGCCTTATGTGATGCATTGGCTGTTTCAAATGAAGTATTCAATATAATCAATTAAATATTATGGTCATAATAAAACAGGAAGGTGTAGGGTTTATGAGCATGTTGATCTGACAGTCATAAAGCATCCCATCGAATGACGTTGATTAGCCAGGAGTAGTAAATCTACTGACAGCTCTATTGATTCTTGAGCAGGCTGATAGAGGCCAAACCACAGAGAGACTTATTAACTCAGATCCCAAACTGAAGCCAAGATTGAATAACATCAGGTCCAATGAGACTTGGCTTCCTGCATTTCCTGTCACTAAACCAGTAAATGTCAAACTCCTTCTAAGGAAATCTCAGGGATTAAGTATATCTGTATTTTCTTTTTCAAAGCTTAATCACTTTCAAAACTTAATCATGACAATGTAAAGTGATGCACAGTGTTTTGCTAACTCCATTCTTTAAAAAATATCAGCCATTTGGATGCTTGAGACTTACAGCACACCACTATTTACACCAATGATAACTTACAGAACACCAACTATTTGCACAATGTTATTACTTACAGCACACCACTATTTACACCAATGATAACTTACAGAACACCAACTATTTGCATAACGTTATTACTTAGATTGCTCCACCATTTACACTAATGTTATTACTTACAGCACTCTACTATTTATACCAATGTAATTACTTACAGCACTTCACCATTTACACCAATGTTATTACTTACAGCACTTTACTATTTACACCAATGTTATTACTTACATCACTTCACCATTTACACCAATGTTATTACTTACAGCATTCTACAATTTATACCAATGTTATTACTTACAACACTTCACTATTTACACTAATGATAGCTTTCAGAATACCAAACATTTGTCCCAATGTTATTACTTACAGTGCTCCACCATTTACACCAATGTTATTAGTTACAGCACTTCACCATTTACATCAATGTTATTACTTACAGTACTCCACTATTTACACCAATGATAACTTACAGCACGCCAACCATTTGCACAATGTTATTGCTTACAGCATTCTACTATTTACACCAATGTTATTACTTACAGCACTTCACCATTTACATCAATGTTATTACTTACAATACTCCACTATTTACACCAATGTTATTTCTTACAGCACTTCACTATTTACACCAATTATAACTTACAGAATACCAACCGTTTGCCCCAATGTTATTACTTACAGTGCTCCACCATTTACACCAATGTTATTAATTACAGCACTTCACTATTTACACCAATGATAACTTACAGAATACCAACGCTCCACTATTTACACCAATGTTACTACTTACAGTGCTCCACCATTTACACCATAGTTATTACTTACAGCACTCCACTATTTACACCAATGTTATTACTTACAGCACTCCACCATTTACACCAATGTTTTTACTTATAGCACTTTACTATTTACACCAGAGTCATTACTTACAGACTCCGCTATTTACACAAATGTTATTACTTACAGCACTCAACTATTTACACCAATGTTATTACTTACAGAACGCCAACCATTTGCACAGTTATTACTTACAGTGCTCTACCATTTACACCAATGTTATTACTTACAACATTCTACCATTTACACCAACGTTATTACTTACAGCATTCTACCATTTGCATCAATGTTATTGCTCAAAGGGTTAGTAATGTTTCAAGTACAGCTAAGCTACAATCCCTCCTTGTAGTGTGTATTATTGCTCCGTTACATTGCTAATGCAGAAATCGCTCTATTTTCTCTGAAATTATATCATAAATTGTCCCCCTCCTGAATCTTATGCTGACATTATTCTCTGAAGGAGGATCTAGATGAGGGAAATCTTCATTCATTATAAGGAAAAACCTGCCATCCTTCGTCAAGGAGGGCAAGGTTTTCCTTATACTAAATGAATTAAGATTGTCCCACATTGTGATCTGTTTGGTCCAATGACCAGATTTTAGATCTGAGGGGAGGTGGCTTACACTAACAAAAAGAGGTAGAAGGGTGGACACTTAATAATATAATTTCAGAGAAAAGCAATTTCAGCATCAGCAATGTAATGGAGCAATAGCACACACTATAAGGAGGGATTGTAGCTTATCTGTAATTGAAACATTACTATCCCTTTAAAGCACTCCAACATTTACATCAATGTTGCTACTTACAGCCCTCTACTATTTGAACCAATGTTATTACTTTAAGTGCTCTGCCATTTACACCAATGTCATTATTTACAGCTCGCTAACATTTGCATCAGTGTTATTACTTACAGTTCTCCACTATTTACTCCAATGTTATCACAGCATTCCACCATTTACACCAATTTTATTACTTATTACTTATAGCACTCCAACATTTACATCAATGTTGTTACGTACAGCCCTCTGGTATTTACACTAATGTTATTAATTACAACATTTCACTATTTACACCACTATTTACACCACTTACAGAATGCCAGTCATTTGCTAATGCTGAAATCGCTCTATTTTCTCTGAAATTATATCATAAATTGTCCCCCTTCTGCCCCTTATGCTGACATTATTCTCTGAAGTAGGATCTAGACGAGGGAAATCTTCATTCATTATAAGGAAAAACCTGCCATACTTTGTCAAGGAGGGCAAGGTTTTCCTTATACTAAATGAATTAAGATTGTCCCACATTGTGATCTGTTTGGTCCGATGACCAATTTTTAGATCTGAGGGGAGGTGGCTTACACTAACAAAAAGAGGTAGAAGGGTGGACACTTAATAATATAATTTCAGAGAAAAGCAATTTCAGCATCAGCAATGTAACGGAGCAATAGCACACACTATAAGGAGGGATTGTAGCTTATCTGTAATTGAAACATTACTATCCCTTTAAAGCACTCCAACATTTACATCAATGTTGCTACTTACAGCCCTTTACTATTTGAACCAATGTTATTACTTTAAGTGCTCTGCCATTTACACCAATGTCATTATTTACAGCTCGCTAACATTTGCATCAGTGTTATTACTTACAGTTCTCCACTATTTACTCCAATGTTATCACAGCATTCCACCATTTACACCAATTTTATTACTTATTACTTATAGCACTCCAACATTTACATCAATGTTGTTACGTACAGCCCTCTGCTATTTACACCAATGTTATTAATTACAACATTTCACTATTTACACCACTATTTACACCACTTACAGAATGCCAGCCATTTGCAAAATGTTATTACTTACAGTGCTCCACCATTTACACCAATGTTATTGCTTAAAGCATTCTACCATTTATACCAATGTTATTACTTACATCACTTCACCATTTACACCAACATTATTACTTACAGCACTTCACTATTTACACCAATAATAACTTACAGAATACCAACCGTTTGCCCCAATGTTATTACTTACAGTGCTCCACCATTTACACCATAGTTATTACTTACAGACTCCACTATTCACACCAATGTTACTACTTACAGTGCTCCACCATTTACACCATAGTGATTTCTTACAGCACTCAACTATTTACACCAATGTTATTACTTACAGCACTCCACCATTTACACCAATGTTTTTACTTATAGCACTCCACTATTTACACCAGTGTTATTACTTACAGACTCCACTATTTACACCAATGTTATTACTTACAGCACTTCACCATTTACATCAATGTTATTACTTACAGCACTCCACTATTTACACCAATGTTATTACTTACAGAACTTCACTATTATACCAATGATAACTTACAGAATACCAACCGTTTGCCCCAATGTTATTACTTACAGACTCCATTATTTACACCAATGTTACTACTTACAGTGCTCCACCATTTACACCATAGTGACTTCTTACAGCACTACACTATTTACACCAATGTTATTACTTACAGTGCTCCACCATTTACACCATAGTTATTACTTACAGCACTCCACTATTTACACCAATCTTATTACTTACAGCACTCCACCATTTACACCAATGTTTTTACTTATAGCACTTTACTATTTACACCAGTGTCATTACTTACAGACTCCACTATTTACACCAATGTTATTACTTACAGAACGCGAACCATTTGCACAGTTATTACTTACAGTGCTCTACCATTTACACCAATGTTATTGCTTACAACATTCTACCATTTACACCAACGTTATTACTTACAGCATTCTACCATTTGCATCAATGTTATTGCTCAAAGGGTTAGTAATGTTTCAAGTACAGCTAAGCTACAATCCCTCCTTGTAGTGTGTATTATTGCTCCGTTACATTGCTAATGCTGAAATCGCTCTATTTTCTCTGAAATTATATCATAAATTGTCCCCCTCCTGCCCCTTATGCTGACATTATTCTCTGAAGGAGGATCTAGATGAGGGAAATCTTCATTCATTATAAGGAAAAACCTGCCATCCTTCGTCAAGGAGGGCAAGGTTTTCCTTATACTAAATGAATTAAGATTGTCCCACATTGTGATCTGTTTGGTCCGATGACCAGATTTTAGATCTGAGGGGAGGTGGCTTACACTAACAAAAAGAGGTAGAAGGGTGGACACTAAATAATATAATTTCAGAGAAAATAGAGCAATTTCAGCATCAGCAATGTAATGGAGCAATAGCACACACTATAAGGAGGGATTGTAGCTTATCTTTAATTGAAACATTACTATCCCTTTAAAGCACTCCAACATTTACATCAATATTTCTACTTACAGCCCTCTACTATTTGAACCAATGTTATTACTCTAAGTGCTCTGCCATTTACACCAATGTCATTATTTACAGCTCGCTAACATTTGCATCAGTGTTATTACTTACAGCATTCCACCATTTACACCAATTGTATTACTTATTACTTATAGCACTCCAACATTTACATCAATGTTGTTACGTACAGCCCTCTGGTATTTACACCAATGTTATTAATTACAACATTTCACTATTTACACCACTATTTACACCACTTACAGAATGCCAGCCATTTGCAAAATGTTATTACTTACAGTGCTCCACCATTTACACCAATGTTATTGCTTAAAGCATTCTACTATTTATACCAATGTTATTACTTACAGCACTTCACCATTTACACCAACGTTATTACTTGCAGCACTTCACTATTTACACCAATAATAACTTACAGAATACCAACCATTTGCACAATGTTATTACTTTATCACGGTACCTGTTCCTTGCCTGCTCTGCTATCCGGTGATGGGTTCTGGATGCAGCTTCTGGTCTGCAACTATCGGTATGCACACATCTCTGATGCCGTGCTTGCTATTTTGTAGTTTCCTGTCTGCGTGCCCTAGATTGCTCCGCCCTCGGTGGCAGCCTTATAACCTTCCCGCGAACTGGGCTTAGACGCCCTTTCGTGGTGTTTCTGTGCGCATTCCAGTGTTGCTAGTTTTAACCTTTGCTTGGTGTTCAATATCTCCTAGTTTTTGATCCTTGGCTTGTCTGACTATCTGATCCGGTGTATGACCTTGGCGCCGTCTGACTAAATGATCCATGTATGACTCTGGCTTGTCCGACTACCTGCTCTGTGCTGACCCCAGCTGTGGTTGACTACCCAATCCGGTTCCTGACTGTGGCTTGTCTGACCTACTGTACGCTCCGTGCTACTCTCACTCATGTCTGACTACCACTGTCCCCAGATATAGCTGTAAACGCGCTTTACCTGTTCAGTGCATCTGCTACCCTGCCGGTAGCGTTGCATCCACACTGTGTGATCCCTTTGACTCCAGGCACTACCTAGCCGGTACAACTCTCCTTGCGGGTAGTGTTGTTTGTTGCCTCCGCCTGTGCGATCCCATTGCCCCAGGGCTTGTAGCGTTACCTATTTCGCTATACCAGTTGTCTCCTGGTACACTACCTTTGTGCGCTCACTGCTGTCTCTGCCTGTCTGTCTCTGGGTTTGCACTGTGCTACAGCAATTATGTATCTGGCAGCCTCCTCTGTGTGGCCTTCGTTCAGTACCTTGCTGTATTGTACTGTGCACTATCATCTAAATCTCTCTCAGGGGGTTGTCTGGGTACTCTCCATTACTATTCTGGCATTCCAGGTGAGAGCCAAGTCTGGCTCGATAGCCATGTTATCTGTTATCCAATTGCAGCTCAGTGTCAGCTTGAGTAGTGGACTACACTGTCCTTACGCCTGTCTCCCCAAGGGTGAGGAAGTGTCCGCTCTTATTATCATTTATACTATTTCTATTGCTACTATTACTTTCTTCAGTAAACTGGTTAAACTTCCTTGTACTGTGTTGTGTGATTATTTGCCTGAGTTACCATGACTATACGAAAGGGCCATGAGTACTGAAAGTACAAGTGAACCAGTTCAGAGCATTCTGGCCAGAATGGACTCACAGGATCAATTAGCTTTTGCTATGCAGACCTTATTAAACCATACCGCACACCTTGGGCAAGCTCCAAATCAACTGGTGGCCTCCCCAGATTTGGCATCGGCAGTACCTCCAAACCCGGTAAGCAGTATCAGTCGAGGATTATCAGGTACTGCTCTCCTTCCTCAAAGTTACAAAGGGGAGCCTACTCTTTGCAGAGGGTTTTTGAACCAAGTAGACATTTTTTTGGAAATGGTACCACAAGTCTTTCCGAGTGAACGATGCAAGGTTGGGCTGGTGATCTCCCTGTTATCTGGCAAAACTCTAGACTGGGCTAATCCATTATGGGAGACAAAGAAGCCTATTGTAAATAACTTCTCGGGATTTGTGGGGGAATTCTGCAGAGTATTTGACTTTCCAGCCAGAGCAGTATCTGAAGCAAAGCGACACATGACCATACGTCAGGGCACAAGCACGGTGGCCGACCTTGCCATTGAATTTTGTTCTTTGGCTGCAGAAGTAGGCTGGAACAATGAGGCATTAGTAACAGCATTTACACAGGGTCTGTGCGACACCATCAAAGGTGAGACAGCAGCCCGTGAGCTGCAAGGAGACCTAAACAAACTGATTTTCTTTGCAATTTTAATTGACACCAGGCTTAGAGAGAGGCCTGCGTTCAGGAACCAGAGTCTGAAACATACTCATTGGCTGGCTCCCGGCTTTTCTACCCCACCCTGTCCTCCCTCATCTCCCATACCTCCTGATTCCATGGCTGGCAAGGTAGAACCTATGCAACTGGGCTTTATGCACCTCTCTGGGGAGGAGAGGGCATTCCGACAGAGAGAGGGCCTTTGTCTTTACTGTGAGAAGGCAGGGCACCTGCTACGCTCCTGTCCTACCCAGCAGGGAAACGCTCGCACCTAGGGTTGTGTCAGGGGGCAAACCCTAGGTGGAGTATCACAGTCCCCTGATTCTCCATCTGGGAAACCAATTCTTGATGTCGTAGTATCCTGGTACACATCATCTGTCACGGCTCCGGCCTTGTGGATTCGGAAGCTGCTGGATTCTTCATGGATGCTGGCTTTGCGGGCCGGCACGATATTCCTTTGTCACCTCGCTCTTCTCCATTGGCCATTGAGGCTATTGACGGTAGACCACTACAGCCGTCACAAGTCACCCATAAGAAGTTTCCGGTATCACTACTTTTAGAGGAGCTCCACGTGGAGACCCTACAATTTCAGATAATAAAGTCACTGCATTATGCAATCATCCTAGGGTTCCCCTGGATACAGACACACAATCCTAGGATAGATTGGCAGACGTGCAACATTGTGTCATGGTCCCCTCACTGTGCTGAGGTGTGTCTAAAACAACCTACCAGAACACTATGTACCTCTACCTCATAACCTGCAGTGTACCAATCATTCAAGGAGGTCTTTAACAAGGTAGAGGCTAGTACATTGCTGGCACACAGGCCGTACAACTGTATGATTGATTTAATCCCAGGAGCCATACCTCCGAATGGGCGAGTTTATCCCCTGTTCCTGGAAGAGAATCGTGCTATGGAGGATTATGTGTTTAATGCCCTGGCCAGAGGGATCATTCACAAGTCCTCCCCACCTGCTGGCGCAGGATTCTTTTTTGTAAAAAAGGATGGAGAATTGAGACCATGTATTAGCTACAGAGGTCTAAATAAACTGATGGTAAAAGACACATATCCCATGCCATTGATCACCGAACTATTCGATCGAATCAAGGGCTCGAAAGTGTTCACCAAACTTGATCTAAGGGTGGCCTATAATCTTGTGCCAATAAAAGAAGGGCATGAGTGGAAATCCACATTTAATACTCACAGTGGACATTATGAATACCTGGTAATGCCTTTTGGATTGTGTAATGCTCCGGCAGTGTTCCAAGAATTTATCAATGATGTCTTAAGTAGACTTGTGCAAACTGACTCGGAGACATTCGGATTTCGTCAAAAATGGGGTCATTGAGACATTCGTACAATCCGACACTCAAGGGTCGTTCGACAAAAAAGATCCGACTCTTAGCAGTCCTGGACCAAAAGTCATCAAAAACTTTCGGAAGTTTCCGCATTCGACACATTTCCGAAAGTTTCGACTACTTTCTACCAGGACTGTTCGAAGTAGGATCTTTCTTGTACTACCTCCGCGCTCTTGACTAAATTCCCTCCATAATTTTCCCTCCATGTCTCTAGTCCAATTCCATTCTCCGGTTCATGCATACTTTCCCTCTTTTGTCTGTATTCCAATAGCCTTCTTTGTTTCATGATGGGGGTTGGACTAATGACAAAGTCACCCAGGCAGACAGCCTGCATTTCCTCATTGCATTCTTGGAGCTCAGAGAGAGAAGAAGAGATTAGATAGTGTCTAGTTGTTGTGTAGGCAGGCAGGTAGCACTAAGCTAAACACAAGCAGGCAGCCAGCTTTAGTGCCAATTATTGCCACTGCAAGCGAGAGTCATCTTTGTGCCCATGAAAAATATACAAAATATTTGGGATTTCTTCTAATAATTTTCAGAGTGTCACATCAGCCAGTCTGACAGTTGTATAGGCAGGCAGGGTGTCTTACTGCCACCGCAAGGGAGAGTCACCTGTGTTCCTTTAAAAAAAGTGATTTGTTGTCACGGTTTGATAAGACTCTCAGACGTAAGGTTTAGGTAAAAACATAACTTTATTGAAAAGTTAAGGCAATCCCATAGGGTTTTCATACACATACAAACATCACATATATATAAGCAATTGACAATTGAGATAGGTTCTACCGGCCTTGCAAATAATACCGGCAAGGCAACCCAAGCGATACTGAAGGAATAGTGATAAGTAGGCTCTACCGGCCCTGCCAATACCGGGTAAGGCAACCGTAAGATGGTAACGTACTGGTTCTACCGGCCTTACGAATACCGGGCAGGGAAGCCTGAGGAATACACAAGGAATAGGCTCTACCGGCCCTGCCAATACCAGGTAAGGCAACCGTGGAGTGGCAACGTAACAGGTTCTACCGGCCTTACCAATACCGGGCAGGGCAGCCCAGAATGGATACCCAAGGATAGGCTCTACCGGCCCTGCCAATACCGGGAAAGGCAACCTAAAGGTGGCAACGTGAAAGGTTCTACCAGCCATACCAATACCGGGCAGGGCAGCCCAAGAAGGGAGACACCACTAAGACCAGTGACTGTCAGATAACAATGACAGTAGGATGGTAAATAGAGTATACGGTCAAGCTGTCTCACCCAAGGAGAGGCTAGTGTCGGTACACATCTGAAACAAGTGCTGCTAGGACTGGACAGCACCAGAAGCCTGACTGCAAGTCAGGGAGTAAACCAACATCCCCACGCTGGGACTAACATCTGTACCTTGAGCCGCAAGGCAAATGGAGTAAACCAGAGTCCGCACGCTGGAACCAACAGGCAGTAGAATGAGCCACAAGGCCAATGGAGCAAACCAGCGTCCGCACGCTGAGACCAACTGACAGTATTGTGAGCCGCAAGGCTAATGGAGTAAACCAGCGTCCACACGCTGGGACCAACAGACAGTATCGTGAGCCGCAAGGCTAATGGAGTAAACCAGCGTCCGCACTCTGGGACCAACAGACAGTATTGTAAGCCGCAAGGCTAATGGAGTAAACCAGCGTCCGCACGCTGGGACCAACAGACAGTATTGCGAGCATCAAGGCTAATGGAGTAAACCAGCGTCCGCGCGCTGGGACCAACAGACAGTATTGCGAGCCGCAAGGCTAATGGAGTAAACCAGCGTCCGCACGCTGGGACCAACAGACAGTATTGCGAGCCGCAAGGCTAATGGAGTAAACCAGCGTCCGCACGCTGGGACCAACAACTGTACCTTGAGCCTCAAGGCAAATGGAGTAAACCAGCGTCCGCACGCTGGAACCAACAGGCAGTAGAATGAGCCACTAGGCCAATGGAGCAAACCAGCGTCCGCACGCTGGGACCAACAGACAGAATGACGCCGGAGCGACAGGAGAGAAATATCGCCACAGGAACTGAACACAGGAAACAGCAGGAGCAGGCCGAGGCTCAACCGGGACGAGCTCCGCAAGTCGGCTGGCAACCGGAACGACAGCAACCGGAACCGGACTGGAACTGACAAGCAGGCAGGAACACAGGAACAGGTAAACTCAGGAACTCAGGAACAGGCCCAATAGCTTCAGCAGACGGGCAAAGTGAATGCTGTCAGAGACACCACGAAAGGGCAACTAAAGGGTCCCCAGACTGAGTTTAAAAAGGCAACTAGAGGCGGGCTGACTGCAGACAGCCAATGGGAGCCCCCTGCAGGTGATAGACAGGGAACTGCAGCAATCACGGGCACCGTGATATTTGTTTGAATGATCTTCAGAGTCACACTGCCAGTGTCACAGTTCTATAAGCAGGAAGGGTGCCTTTTCACCACCGCAAGGGAGAGTCACCTGTGTTGGTTTTATAAAAATATACAAAATACAAGTGATTTGTTTGAATAATTTTTAGAGTCACTTAGCCAGTGTCACAGTTGTCGTGTGGGCAGGTTTTAAAGTTGTAAAACTATAATAGTTTCTACCTACCTATCCGTAATGGATTTAAGTCCTAGTGAACAACCTGCTGTTCCCAGCAACCACCAACACCACCACAGTGCAGTTGCCTTCAAGTAGAGCTAGCAGAAGCATACAAAGAAAGAAGAGTACTTTGAGTAGTACTAGTCAGACTCAGCAGCAGCAGTCCAAACCAAAAACTAGAAAGAAGAAAGGAACTGCAGTTCGTTCTACCTCTACTAGCAGGGTAGAGAGGTCCAGTTCCATGAAGCGGCTGTCACCTGTCTCTCATCAGCTGTTTTGTGATGATCCCCCCAGAACCACCAGCACAATGACTATTGCCACAGCCAGTTCCGTCACCATCTCCGCTACAGGCAGTTCTATAAACCTGGGGACACCTAGCATGTTGAACATGAACACTACAGGTGTGAAACTGCAGGCAGTATCAAAGTGGGAGTTTTACAGCGAATGTCTGTGTAAGCAGCTCAAACTTGAATTATTGGAGTATTTTGAGAAAATTTCTCCTGTTACCACTGTCATTGACTCTGAGAGCATATCTTCTCCAAAAAAGATTATTGAGGGAGATAATTTACCATTTCCTGATAGCCACCAGGCAGAAGAGGGAATTCATCAGCTCTCCCCAAAATCTGCTGCTGATGATTTTTCTTCCTGTCCAAACCTACAAGAGTTAGAAGAAGAATATGAGGGACCAAGGCCTGCTAAGCTTGATTTTTCCACTGCCCTTGATTATTCTCCTGAGCTTCATTTTTCCTCTTCCTCCTGTTTCTCCAGCTACAATTCTGTCTTCTATTGATGAAGACTCACCACCTACCTCTTCAGTTCCAAATGAGTCTCCCAGGCAGGTAGTAGCTGCTAGTGTCTCTGCCACCAGTGTTACTCCATCCTCCTCCTATCCCAGTTCCAACATCCCTGCTGCCCTCTTTGGGTATCCTAGTACCCCTGTAAAGGTATGTAGAAAAAAAAACATGGTGAGGTTGCTCCAGCATGTGAAGATTAAGAAAGTGTCACCTCTTCTTCTCCACCACCTTCCAGAGTCATCTGTCGATCCAAAGCGTGGGACCATTTTGTGGCACTTGGCGATGGCCGGCTAGCAAAATGCAAATTGTGCAGCAGGGACGTCAGCCATGGGAGGGCGTTGGATCATCTAACCACCTCTGGGATGAACCAACACCTGAACATCCACCACAAGTCAGTGTTGGTGAGTGCAGAACGTGGTGGCACTACATTTACAAGTGTCACACTCTCAACACCAGTAGGCAGGAGAAAGGGCAGGGAGATCAGGCCACATTTGGTCCCAATCACAGCCCATCCCAAAGTAAATATAGGCCACACTGGAAGATTTTGGTGGGTTTCATTCTAAGGGGATGTGCAGACAGCAGGCCAGGAAAATTACATGCCTCATTGCACATCTCCTAGCAGTTGGGGGTGCTACTTTTAATTTGGTGGACGGGGAGCCCTTCCATCAACTTATGGAGGCTGTTGCATCCCTATATAAAATTCCATCCCACACCACATTTAGTAGAACTATAGTGCCCTCAGTGTACAGGTCATACTTTGGTCTTTTGAAGGACCTGATAGGAAAGGCTGTTGGCCAGTCAGTGCACTTTACCACTGACTTATGGAGTGCTCTGAGTGGCCAGCATGGCTTCCTGTCATTGATGGCGCATTGGTGGCAGCCCAATGTGATGCAAGACACACTGATAGCAACAACAAGTTCAGGAGCAGTAGCCAAGCAGGCAGGGCACCTCTCTTTCCTCCCCCATGCTGAGGTAATAGATCAGCAGCACACCTCAGATAACATTTGCAAAGCACTGCAGAACATGGTGGCACACTGGCTAGGGGAGCAAGCAGGCACATAGGCACAAATGGGGTTTGTGGTTACTGATGGTGTAGCTAACATGATCAAGGCTCTCCGGGATGGCAGATTTATGGGTGTGCACTGCTCAGTGCATGTCCTGCATCTAGTAGTGAAGGCTGCTCTTGAGGATGGCAGTAACACTGGAAGGTTGTCAGTACTTCTGGAGTCGTGCCAACAAATTTCTGGTCACTTCCATCGGAGCGTCAAAGATAGCCAGCTACTCAGGGAGGAACAGAAAAAGTCAGACCTCCCAGAGCACCGCCTAAAACAAGATGTTGGGACTAGGTGGAACTCCACCTTAGATATGCTAGAGCGTATCCTGGAGCAGAAAAAGGCAATTCATGCATGTCATGTCACCATTTCATTGGCAGTAACAGAACACTGGGAAGGGCTGACTGGGCCCTGATAGAACAGGTAGTGACAGTCCTTACACCTTTCCGTGCTTTGACAGAACTTTTGAGCAAAGAGAATGCTAGCATTCCCCTCTTCACTTCACTTCCCGATGTTGCTGCCCTTCTAACGAGGCTGAAAAAGGAACTGACTCAGCGCATGGAAGAGCGCATGGACAATTGTCCCGAGTTAATGCTTGCCACAATTTGCAATCCTCAAATCAAAGGCAAGCTGGCACTTTGTTCAAATTCCCTCACTGCCTGGAAGAAAAAATTGATAGCAAGGGTATGTGAGAGGCAAAGAAAAACTAGAATGCAGTCACAGGAGGTGCAAGAGGATTCCGAAGATGAGCTGGAGGAGTGTGGTGGTCTTCCGGGACCTATTAGTAGCAGCGCCAGTAGCACTTCATCCTGTTCCGGTGGAGCAGCTGCTGCTTTTTATGCTGAGGCAATGGAGAGATTATGCTTTGGAGAAAACAAACAGCTCCCCATTAATAGAAAAAGTGCTGAGTTTGAGGTTAAGGCTTACCTTGCGGAACCTTCTTTGCCCCTAAGTACAGATCCCTTGGCTTTCTGGAATAACAAGAGGGCTGTGTGGCCTACATTGTCCCTGGTAGCCCAGGAGTTGCTTTCTTGCCCACCAACCACTGTCCAGAGTGAGCGAGTATTTTCAGTAACTGGAAGTATACTTAGCCCCCAGCGTTCTCAATGGCATTACATTACATTACATATACACAGTACTGTGAAAAAATCTTAGGTAGGTGTGAAAAAATGCTGTGAAGTAAGAATGCTTTCAAAAATACACGTTAATAGTTTATTTTTATCAATTAACAAAATGTATAGTGAGTGAACAGAAGAAAAATCTAAATCAAATCAATATTTGGTGTGACCACACTTTGCCTTCAAAACAGCATAAATTCTTTTATGTACACTTGCACAAAGTCAGGGATTTTGTATGCATATAGTCAGGTGTATGATTAAACAGTTATACTAAACAGGAGCTAATAATCATCAATTTAATAATAGGTTGAAACACAATCATTAACTGAAACAGAAACAGCTGTGTATGAGGAATAAAACTGGATGAGGAACAGCCAAATGAAGCTAACAAAGTTAACGGTTTAATGTCAAAAGTCATACAGCATGGCAAGACTGAGCACAGCAACAAGACACAATGTAGTTATACTGCATCAGCAAGGTCTCTCCCAGGCAGAAATTTCATGGCAGGCAGGGTTTTCCAGATGTGCTGTCCGAGCTCTTTCAAAGAAACACAAAGAAACAAGCAACATTGAGGACACAGTGGTCGGCCAAGGAAACTTAGTGCAGCAGATGAAAGACACCTCATGCTTACTTCCCTTCACAATCAGAAGATGTCAAGCAGTTTCATGAGCACAGAATTGGCAGAAAACATAGGGATCCTGGCATACCCATCTACTGGCTGGAGAAGTATGGTCAGAAGTGGTCTTCATGGAAGACTTGCGGCCAAAAATCCATACCTCTGACATGGAAACAAGGCCAAGTGACTCAGCTATGCATGAAAACACAGCAACTGGGGTGAGGAAAATGGCAACAGGTGCTCTGGACTGATAAGTCAAAATTTGTACTATTTGGCTATAGCAGAAGGCAGTTTGTTTGCCGAAGGGCTGGAGAGTGGTGAAAGAATGAGTGTCTACAGGCAACAGTGAAGAATGGTGGAAGTTCCTTGCAAGTTTGGGGCTGCATTTCTGCAAATGGAGTTGGGGGTTTGGTCAGAATGAATGGAAACCACAATGCTCAGACGTACAGGCTTACGTTTATCCATCATGCAATATCATCAGGGAGGCATCTGTCTGGCCCCAAATTTATTTTGCACCATGACAACTATCCAAAACATACAGCCAAAGTCATTAAGAACTATCTTCAGTGTACAAGGAGTCCTGGAAATGATGGTATGGCCCCCACAGAGCCCTGATCTCAACAGCATTGAGTCCGTCTCGGATTACATGAAGAGAGAGAAGCAACTGAGGCTGCCTAAATCCACAGAAGAACTGTGGTTAGTTCTCCAAGATGTCTGGAGCAACCTACCTGCCGAGTTCCTTAATAAACTATGTGCAAGTGTACCTAGAAGAAGTGATGCTGTTTTGAAGGCGAAGGGTGGCCACTCCAAATACTGATTTGATTTAGATTTTTCTTCTGTTCACTCACAAGTGAACTATGAACATGTCTATATACTGTATATATATATATATATATATATATATATATATATATATATATATATATATATACATATATATATTGTCTTGTCTTTACTAAGAGCCTGGATCTTTCCTCTTTCACAGTTTCCACATTCCCTCTATCAGACCACCATCTTATATCCTTTCCTTCTTTCTCTCCCACTCTTCCCTTCCCCATCCCTCCCTCCAACAGATTTATAAGGGATATCTGCTCACTTGATCTCTCTGGGATGAGCACCTCACTTAACTCCAATTTTTCCTCTGTCTTAGCTATCTCTGATACAGACATTCTTGTTAACTCCTACAACTCAGTCCTGTCCTCTGCTATTGATTCCTTTGCCCCACTGAAACTACAACGGAGTCGTCAAGCCAATCCTCGACCCTGGCTCAACTCCCACACCCGCTTCCTACATTCTTGCACTCGCTTTACTGAACACCTTTGGAGGAAATCACTCTCACATGCAGATTTCATCCACTTTAAATTTATGCTGTCCTGCCTGCATTCTGCTGTATCAAAAGCTAAACAGGAATACTACACCATACTAATCTACTACAACAAATCTAACCCTCACCATCTCTTTGCAGTCTTTTACTCCTTGCTCCATCCTTCCACTGCTTCCTCTTACCCCATACATTCACCTCCAGCTTTTGCAGAGCACTTCAAGCACAAGGTGGAATCTATTACAAAACAGATTCCTACTATTCCATCTGCCTCTGAATTCTCTCTCCCCAAACCACCCTCATCATACTTCGAGAGTTTTACTCTGATAACAGAGGAAGAAGTTTATCAGCTTCTCCTATCTACTCACCTCACTACCTGCTCCTTGGACCCTTTGCCCTCCCACTTACTCAAACCACTTGCACCAGTCCTTACATGTATATTAACACACTTTTCAACATCTCTCTCTCCAAAGGCACCTTCCCTTCTTCCTTCAAACAGGCACAAATTAAACCCCTGCTCAAGAAGACTAACCTCGACCCCTCCTGTCTCTCTATCGACCTGTCTCCCTTCTACCTCTTATATCAAAACTTTTAGAACACCTTGTCTTCTCCCAAATAACCAAATTCCTCAACTCTGTCTTATTGACCCTTTGCAGCCTGGTTTCTGGTGCGGTCACTCAACTGACACAACTCTCTGCAGGGTGGCTAATGATCGCCATACTGCAAAAGCCTAAGGACAGTTTTCTATACTTATACCATTTGACTTATCCTCTGCCTTTGACACGGTTTAACCATTCTCTTCTTGCTCAAATTCTCCACAATCTTGGCTTCCGAAATCAAGCTGCTTCATGGCTCTCCTCCTATCTCGCACAACGTTCCTTTTTTGTGTCCTCTTGCAATAACACCTCCTCCACAGTCCCTCTGTCTGTGGGGGTGCCTCAAGGCTCCGTTCTGGGTCCGCTGCTTTTCTCACTGTACACCCTTTCATTGGGTGAACTTATTAGTTCATTTGGCCTCAAATACCATCTATATGCAGATGATACCCAAATTTACATCTCCACTCCTGATCTTTCACCTCAAATCCACCTACAAATTTCAGACTGCCTTTTGGCCATTTCCTCCTGGATGGCACAACGTCAGCTGAAGATAAACATAGCCAAAATTGAACTGCTAATCTTCCCACCAAGACCTTGCCCAACACCTAGCTTCACCATTACAGTTGATGGAATTGATATTGATCCAGTCAGCTCAGCACGCTGTCTTGGGGCCATATTTGATTCCTCTCTTTCCTTCTCCCCTCACATTAACTCCGACATTCTGTCCTGCTTAGACTATTGCAATATCATACTAGCTGGCCTCCCTGCTACTCATCTTTCACCTATGCAATCTGTTTTAAACTCAGCTGCACAAATCACCACACTCTCCCCAAAAACTGAACCTGCTCACATAATTCTCAGACATCTGTCATGGCTCCCTATTCAGCAAAGCATCAGTTTCAAAGTCCTTCTTCTCACCTTTAATGCTCTCCACACTGCTACCCCTCCTTACATCTCTTCCCTCATCTCCTCTTATGTTCCTGGCCGCCTCCTTCGCTCAGTACACAATGCACTTCTTGTTACACCATGCACACCCTCTGCCCTCTCCCGTCTCAAACATTTCTGCTCCATACCTATGGAACTCCATACCCCTCTCCCTACATCTTGAAAAATCCCCCTCTGTCTTTAAGTCTACCCTGATATCTTATCTTCTGGAGCACTAGGACCATGCACTGCCTTTGGCCAAACTCATTTGTAAACTCAGCACTTGACACCCTCTTACCCCATTGTCTGTCTCCTTTTACTCATTTAGACTGTAAGCTCCTTGGGCAGGGACCGCTCTCCTATTGTTTCTATGAATGTAGCACTTATTTCATCCCCTCCTATTTATTGTAACATAGGTCTATTGTAAGGCGCTGCGTACACTGTGTGGCTCCATATAAATAAAGATATACATACATACATATACAGGGGTCAGATAACCTTGCACAGTGTGTAAACAGGAAGATTACAGTTTTAACAGATTTTAGAGCTTATGCACCAAAAATATTTTACTATGCTAGCTAGGAGTACTTTTAAAGGGATATTAATATTTAAGATGTAAAAAAATATATGTAGGGTTTATGTCCCCAAATAAAACAAGGGTACTCCTACCACTGAGAGATATTTTATTAAAAAAATTATAACTTGAATTTGTTAGGTGCAATATCACAATGGCCTGAAAATGTACAGTGGCGCTGTTGCTACACCATCCTTTGTAGATTTATGGTCTACAGACCAGAGCAGTCCATAGGATGGTGTAGCAACAACACCAATGTAAATTTTCAGGCCACTGTGATATTGCACCTAAAAAATTCAAGTTTGAGCTATTATAACTATTTAATAAAATATCTATCAGCAGTGGGAGCAGTCTTGTTTTACTCAGGGGGATAAACCCTACAACATTTATTTTTTTACATTTTAAGTATTACTATCATTAAGAGAGTGTTACATTTTCCTGTTTAGTTGAGCCTGTCCCTTTAATTAATAACAGTACAGAAATGTTTTTTGTACCAATTGTATTCCTATACTGGGCAGTAGATGGCAGAATTTCCTTTTTCATAAATTAATAATGAGTTATCTTGTCATAAAAGAGTAGCAAAGCTTAAAACACAGATTTCTCTTATATGAAAGGGCATATTGTAAAATTCACTTACATATACAGGTATGTAAAAACAGTTTCATGATTTGATACAATAAGTCATATAAAACCATTTGTGCTGCATATCCTATGGTATAATTTTGATTACTTGACGGTCGGGATCTCACCAGAGCCTTGCTCTGCAAAGTGTTGATTACTGAAAGAAGGTCTGGCACCAGCCAAATGTACATCTAACACTTAAATATGTTTTAGCAATTCTTGCAACAAAAAATGTGGAAGAAATTCATCTCAAAAGGAATTGTGGGGTAACCACATTAATAGAAAACCTATATAATGAGGCAATCAACTGGACCAACAAATGTAAAAAAAATTATAATCCTTTATTAATGACTAGTGTAAAAGCCCGTGTACATGGGCCAAGGTCCGGGTGATGTCAAGATGCCAGTCCTGCTCTGCTTTCTGCCGCCGAGGCAGTCATGCACTGTAGATACTGGCCGAAAGCACAGAATGCTCCCAGTATTCCTACACCTCCCAGCATTCTGTGCTCCCAGAACAGAACTCCCAGCATTCTGTGCTCCCAGCACAGAACTCCCAGCATTCTGAGCGTTCAGGCAGTCTCTACTGAGCATGACGGCTTCTGACAAACATCCTAGCGAATTATTATACAGGATAAGCTTAACAATCAAACTGTTTTGCAGAATAAAGAACACTTAAGTCAGAAATCCTCCCTCAGCCGACACTGATGGTCCGGGCAACAGTGCTCTAGAGGCATCTGAGTGCCTGCACCATCAGTTCCTTCCATACCTTAAGGTACCATGCAACACCTCCTAGAGGAGAACGGGACTGATGGTGCAGGCATGCAGACATCTGTAAGCAAAGATGTCTGCGCTCTTGCCTGGCTGTCAGTGTCAGCTGAGGTAGGATTTTTGACTAACGCCGTCTTTATTCTACATAACAGTTTGATTGTTAAACGTATCGCTAGATGCCTAATTAGGCGGGTTGGACTTTAGTTGGGGTGCTAATTCCATTTAAATACAATTATAATAACATTGTGGCAACAATAAAGTGCTATCAGGTGAGAACAAAAAAGATATCTAGGTCCGTGTTTCCCTAAGAACTAGTAATCCCTAAGGACTGTGTCCATAAATCACTGTTTTAGTGCATAGACTCGCATACCTTCGAAGTGTCCCTCTTTAGGAGGGACAGTCCCTGTTTTAGACCCAAATCCCTCTGTCCCGCTTTCCCACCCTGTTGTCCCTCTTTTTAGGAGATCACATATCACATTGCTCTACAGCAATAAAACTCACATTAATATTTGTATAAACATCAGTATATATGTGTTTATAAATTAGTCTGTGTAAAAAAAATACATTGGTCTTGTTATAAGTCATTTATTAGGTTACACAAGGAGGTGTCAGTAGGTCATTAAATAGCCTAAAAATTCTCTCTAATGCCCCGACCACCAGCCACACCCCCAGCAACACCCCCTAAAACACAAGCGTCCCTCTTTGGCAATTTGAAATGTTGGGAGGTATGGACTCTATAGAAGGAATGTATAGAAGGAGAACTTACACCTCCTAATAACAACCCTCTGCTATCTTTACTACAACCAGGAAATAGCTCCCAAGAATCTTACCCACGTGCCTTTGTGAGAGAGATAATGGGCGATATGCACTAAGAAGTGATAAAGTGGAGATTACTTATCCAGTGATATCACTTCTCCAAGTCCTTTGTTATTCTGTGGAGCCAATACAATAAGATTTCTCCAACTTTGTAGATTTTATTGCATAGGAACTGGAGAAGTGATATCACTGGAGAAGTTATTATCTCTGCGTTATCGCCTCTTTATCACATAACCCCCCATTGTTTTCAACCAGTCCTGGATGTCATATTCATGGATGTGCACATGATAGCTGCTAACAGGACCACAGGCCTTCAGACTCTGCTTATTGTAATCTTAACCCTTTAAGAACCAGAGGGAGTACAAGACATCGCTTTGCAATGCTTTGGCAACTGTTTGGCCCTAAAGGGTTAAGTAGACTCATGCATTCTGCCTGCTTCAGTTTGAAAAAATAACCAGCAACTCTCATGTCCGCTTCCACAGCCATCACATCCAGGACTTATTCTCAGTGGAGAGAATTATTTCACCTTAATGTATCTCTCCACGTCCTTTTGTTTAACCATTTGAGTGTCAGAGAGGTATGCATTGGATTGCAACACAATGCAGAAAAAAAACGAATACTTTGTGCACGGATTTGTTCTCTAAAATGTAGCTTTAATTAGTACTGAGACGTCATGTTCATGGAGGACTCCAGGGGGCGAGATGCACTAAGGGATGATGTTATGACACAGTGTGGCTGGCGATGTGTGCTGTTCACTTCACCATGGAGAATATGATACACTTCAACAAATGCACTAAGAATTAGGCAGGCAAGAGGATTGGGAAGATTTTAGTCAGTGCCATGCAGGATTCTCGTAATGATTGTGATGTGTAAGGGATACCCTCCCATACACATCACTAGCATTATGACAACCATGAAGTCTGAGAGCAACCTCTCTGCTCTGGGGGATCCTCTCAGACTTCAGCACCACAAAACAGCACCTGTGTCAATGAAAGGATTCCAACATGAACAGGCATTGCCAGAATTGTATTATCACTGAGAGAATGGCAGAAAAGCTATAACATATCTCTCTGCCATTCACTACTGACAGAATCAGCTGTTGAGCAGGCTAGCTGCCTATCAGCTGATTCATGTAAACAGAGAGTAGAGGAGAGGAAAAATGTAGATATACGTATATCTATCTATTCATACACCTTTAATGTAGGGAGGAATATATTTTTTCTTGATCTGCCCTTAGGTGGACCAGGTTGACAGCCCCTTGTCAAGCAATCTACAAAAGCATTGTACCAGTATGTAATCACCTCACTGCTAATGACCTACACATCACTGAAGGAACCAGTTCACTGCCAGCAATCTGTTAAGCATTGCTCTAAGAAGCATGACACTCCCAGTGATCCACAGAGCATCACTCCAGGAAACAGTTCATAATTGTGTTGCACTGCAGTGGTTTACTGCACTGTTACTTGTAATCATGCATTTGTCTTATATCTGGTAACTAGGGTTATTATACAAGTACAGGAATAATCTGCCCCATTCTGACTGATTCTCATGTTTACATTCCATATAGGGAGTCTGTCCATTATATGTTTTAAGGGCTCTGAGGGCTCTGAGGCTTTGTGATGCCATGGTCTTACCACATCTCTTACTCAGAGATACATCTCCTACTTTGTGGGATACATGATCAGAAAGCCATATGTATGAGGGCTGCATTAGTATTTTTATAACAATGGTAAATTATAGCCTGTCAGCATACCTGTGAACTCTCAGTGGACTCATGTGGTGCCAGTAGGAGGATATACATGAAGCGATTCATGTCAAAAGGGGTGAGGCTTAATCACAGGTGGGCAGGGCTTAAAAGGCTGTGTAATGAAGTGGGCAGAACAGGGTGGGGAAAGAGGAAAAGTGTGAAGGAAATGGGAGGAATAAGGTGGGAAGGAGCAGAAGTGGGTGGGAAATGGAAGGAACAAGGTGGGAAGGAGCAGAAGTGGGTGGGAAATGGAAGGAACAAGGTGGGAAAGAGCAGAAGTGGGTGGGAAATGGGAGGAACAAGGTGGGAAGGAGCAGAAGTGGTTGGGAAATGGGAGGAACAGGGTGGGAAGTAGCAGAAATTTAGTGGAGTTTCATAAGAAACTCCCCGCCACCGATGAATCAGTCTCTTTCCCCAGAGACCCAGTAATTCACTACAAAAAACAGAGTCTCCAGGGCAAATCCACAGAGTTATCAGCTATGCCTGTCAGCTATTCAGAAATATCAATGTTATATATATACAACTAGCTATAGAGGTTGGAAATTATGGATTTATACAATTTATGGATTCAAAGCATCACACTGCCCTTAATTCAATTCAGATTTCATCCTACACATCCTCCTGCTGAAACAGTAGTACAGTGTAGCGCAAATCGCCGACTTACCCCCCCCCCCCCCACTGGTCAAGAGGCTGTGCAGGTAAAAGCTGATATTCAATCACAGGTAATGTTAAAACATCCCACCATCCACACAATGTGGATTCAGAACACAACGCTGCCTTTAATTCCAGTCCGATTTCCCCCACACATCCACCTATCAACAGAGCAGTGGGGCATAGTGCAATTCTCCAACCTCCCCTCTGTACTTATCAGGAGGCTGTGCAGGTAAAAGCCGATATTCAATCACAGGTAATGTTAAAACATCCCACCATCCACACAATGTGGATTCAGAACACAACACTGCCTTTAATTCCAGTCCGATTTCCCCCACACATCCACCTATCAACAGAGCAGTGGGGTATAGTGCAATTCTCCAACCTCTCCTCTGTACTTATCAGGAGGCTGTGCAGGTAAAAAAACAACACTTACACACATATAATTATAAGTAGAATGAAATCCGAATTGAAATAAGGGCAGTGTGATGCTTTGAATCCGTATTGATGCTTTGACACTGCATGTGGTTCAACGTGTTTTTTATTATTAAACAATTTCAGACTATTTCCTCAATACAGGGAGAATTTTAATGCCTTGATGTACCACGTAAAATAAACTTGGGAATAGTGATTAGCAGTCCTAATTTTCCAGTGCATTGCAGTGAGGGACTATTCAGTATGTCCACACTGCGACCTGACACTGGACTTTGCATTAATTCCAAACTGAATAAGCTACACTCTCGGTTTTATTTGTAATTGTATTATGAACATGATCACTCCTATCAAATAAGAGTGCACCAATTTCATTCATACCCACATAGTCAGTTTATATGTATAATGGAATTGGGGCTCATTATTGCAGCTCCCAGCTCTTTATAGTTGCCATTTATGAGCTTTAGGACAGTGTTGGCTCTACAATATAAGCACAATAAGGGCCCACTTGGTCAGAGGTCCCGCAGATCTTATACAGTAAAGCCACTGTGTGTAAACAAAATCAGGTGGCAATGTCTTATTAGAAACACCAGTGTGGGAGTAAAGAGGGACCCCATGTGAATTTTTTGCATAGAGCCACCAGTGCTTTAGGGTTATGGATAATAAACAATGTTCTTTGATTTAAATAATATATGTTCACAGGAGTCAGCACAGTTTCTAATTCTTTGTATAACACTTTACTGCCAGCAAAGTGACACCATCCAGCTGCTTTTCAGCTGCTACTGGACTACAAATTCCCACCAGCAAAGGGCTGTCAGGAAATGAAGGGGTTGGTAGTTCAACAGCATCAGGAGGTCCCATGACTCTCAATTCTTTTTTTATTTTTTCAGTGTTTCTGGGTTATTGGCCCATTTTCAAGAGAATTTTATACTTAATTTGGCCTGCGTTATATTAGAATATAATTGCACATCAGGGGAAAAAAATCCCCAGAAAAAAAGGCTAATTGCAGGTTTTTTCTTTTCCGGGCCATTACATTCCAGCAGTTCAGTGTCATTGTGAGCTCTTTTAACCCCTTAAGCAGGGCTCCAAATTTCCACTCGCCACTAGCCAATGGCGAGTGAAAATTTAGCCCTGGCGAGTAGAAATTCAGCCCTGGTGGGTATGTTTTGGTTTGCAGTGGCGAGTAACTTTTCAGGTCTGGCTAGTAGCAAAGGACTTCACATTTTAAGCCCTGCCTTAAGGACCAGCGGTCCTGGGATGTTTCTGTCCCAAAAGGACCGCTTTGATCCTTGCCGACACGCCAGTACACATGATCTGTTGCGTGTATCGGCGTGCCACTTTGGAGCCTGAAAGAGATCCCTCCAGTCTTGAAGCGGTCAGTTTTAGGCTCTCTTTTTACATACAGCGCTCCCGGTGGAGTGCTGTAAGTAAAAAGGACCATGACATCATAGTACGTCATGTAGTCCTTAAGGGGTTAAGGGATTATAAACTTTTGATAAAATAACCCATATAAAATCATTAGAAATGGCCAGTTCAGCAATTACATTACAGTCGATTGTGATTTCTGATGTCACTTCGGCTCCAGATTGAACAATTGCTTGGATGCTTAACCCTTTGAATGCCAGAGAGGTATCAGCTTATTTTTTGTAATGTGTTAAATACCTCTCTAGCACTCAAAGGGTTAATGTCAACAACTGAGATAATTCTGAAGTGCATGCATTGAATTAACTGGCATTTCTGAAAGTCTAATTTAAAATATTAACCAATGCCCCAAACCAACTATGTTGCTATGCTACCATGACAATGAAAAGGCCTTTGACTGAAAAAGTAAGCAATAATTCCCTGATCAACCAAGGAACAGATAGAGCTTACATCAATATCCTTCATTCAATATAGGAAAATGCAACTGCATCAATACAGGTCAACAATTATAAAGTCCTGATTGTAACCGTTACATGGAGGTCTTGGTAGGCCTCCCAAGAACCCTTGGTTACCCGTGTCCATAAACACGTGACCATGGTCACACATGTCCATAGATTTCATGGTGGAGCTGCCAGTATCCAAAGAGTGTACAGTCATATTGATGATAGTGGACCGTTTTTCAAAGATGGCTCATTTTGTCCCCCTCCAGGGACTGTCTTCCTCCAAAGAATTGGCTGATGTGTTTGCTAGAGAGGTGTTATGACTCCACAGAGTGCCCAAGGTTTTGGTTTCTGATCATGGGAGTCAGTTCGTGTCACGGTTCTGGAGGGCTTTCTGTGACCAGATGAGTATCAAATTGTCATTTTCCTCTGCCTACCATCCCCAGATTAATGGTGCTGCTGACCGATCCATCCAGGAACAGGAACAATTTTTGCACTGCTTTATCTCTGACCATCATGATAATTGGGCTGACCTGTTTCTGTGGGCTGAGTTTGCCAGGAATTGTGCCATAAACTCTTCATCCAGGAGCTCTCCATTCCTGATTAACTATGGGTTCCAACCATCCCTGCTCCCGGACTCCTTTCAGGCTCATGACATTCTGGCTCTGGACGAGCATATTAGGCTGCTCCACTCCACATGGGCACAGGTTCAGAATGCCTTGAGAAGGTCTTCAGAGCATTACCAGAAACATGCAGACCGCAGGAGGCGTTCTGCTCCTGTTTTCCAAGTTGAGGATAGAGTGTGGCTGTCCTCCAGAAACCTGAAACTTCAAGTGCCATGTAATATGCTGTCTCCACATTTTGTAGGTCCATTCCGGGTGCTTCACAGAGTGAACCCTGTCTCCTATGCCTTGGACCTTCCTGTGGGTATGCGCATTCACAACATCTTCCATGTTTCCCTATTGAAGCCTTTGGTCTGTAACCGCTACGCTTCTACTCCAGTGGTACCAGGTCCTGCGCGTATTCAAGACCACAAGGAGTATGAAATTCAAAGCATTCTGGACACCCGTAGAGTCCATGGGCGCATTCAATATATGGTACATTGGAAGGGCCCTGAAGAACGTTCCTGGGAGAATCAGTCTGATATTCATGCTCCTGTTCTGCTATGCAGATTCCATGCTAAATTTCCAAATAAAGTTGTATCTCTTCCGCTGGGGAAAGGTCATTGGGGGGTACTATCACAGTGCCCGTGATTGCCCTACGTGTGCTATGCTGTGTGCAGGTGACATTGCCATTACTTCCCAGTTGTCGCACTTAGACACATTCGCTATTCTTATAGTCCGATGTTAATTGCCAGAGTAAGTCTCCTCCTACATGCTAGGCCTTATAAGCCTCAGTCTGCCAGTACTCCTTTGCCCTTTCGTGGTTTACCTGTGCTTTATTCCGATGCTCTGATTCTGTGAGGGACTCTGGGCTACGTTTGACTCTAGCTACATTTTATCCCTGACTTGCCTTCCGTTCCAGTCTGACCCTTGACTCCATCTGACTACCTGCTCCAGCCTGATCCTTGGCTCCATCTGACTACCTGCTCTGGTCTGACCCTTGGCTTTGGCTGACTACCCACTCCGTGCTGACCCCAGCAACATCATGGGGAAAGAACAGGAATGCCCCGCATGAATCAAATTCAGAAGACGACTATCACGGTGCCCGTGCTTTTCCTGTCAGTCTCTGTGTGTTGCGCTCCCATTGGCTGAGCTTGGTTTGGCCCGCCTAGTATAGCCTCTTTATACTGGGCCTCTGGCACCTGTCTGGTGCCCTTTCGTGGTGTTCCTGTACCAGTGCTTACTTGTGTTGCTGTGTTCCTGTGTACCGACTTGGCCCGTCTGACTACTCCGCTTCTGGTTCCTGCTCCGTGATTCGACCCGGCCTGGCTGACGTTCCTGCTCCGTGACCTGACCCGGCTTGTCTGAAGTTCCTGCTCCGTGATTCGACCCGGCCTGGCTGACGTTCCTGCTCCGTGACCTGACTCGGCTTGTCTGACGTTCCTGCTCTGAGATCCAGCCCAGCTCTCCAGTTCCTGCTCATCGTGTCGCCAGTGGTGCCACTGTCGCGCGATGAGAATAAGGCTATGGAGGACTACATCGATGACGCCCTTAAAAGAGGGATTATACGCAAGTCTACTTCTCCGGCTGGCGCCGATTTCTTTTTTGTGACAAAGAAAAATGGAGAATTAAGACCTTGTATTGATTACCGCGGGCTGAATAAACTCATGTCTAAGAATGCCTACCCCATACCACTTATTACGGAACTATTTGACAGGTTAAAAGGATCCTACATTTTTACGAAGCTTGATCTACGGGCCGCTTATAACCTGATCAGAATTAAGGCTGGGAATGAGTGGAAAACGGCATTTAATACCAGGTCTGGGCATTATGAATACCTAGTTATGCCTTTTGGCCTCTGTAACGCACCTGCGGTATACATCCTCCGTGACATGCTTCAGTCATGTGTTGTCGTATACCTTGATGACATACTGCTAATCTAGCCCAACACATCAAGGATGTGTCTGAGGTCTTGCTTCGTTTACACAAAAATAAACTATTTTGTAAATTGGAAAAATGCGAGTTTCACAGGTCCAAAGTGCCTTTCCTGGGTTTCGTGATCTCTAAAGATGGCATTGCCATGGACCAGGAGAAACTCGCAGCTGTGTTACATTGGCCACGTCCCAAGGGGTTAAAAGCTATTCAATGCTTTCTTGGTTTTGCCAATTATTATAGGAAATGTATCCAGAACTTTTCCATGATTGTTAAGCCTCTGTCTGACCTTACGCACAAGAGTGCTAATCCATCTCAATGGTCTGAGGCAGCTGAAAATGCTTTTGAGACATTGAAGACTGCTTTTGCATCTGCTCCTGTACTGTCCCACCCCAACCCTGCTCTGCCGTTTACATTGGAAGTTGATGCCCCCGAAATAGGGGTAGGGGCAGTACTGTTCCAGCACCAAGTTGCGGGTGGCACCTTGAGACCTTGTGGGTTCTTCTCAAAGAAACTTTCGAGTGCCCAAAGCCATTATGAAATTGGTGACAGAGAACTCCTGGCTATTATTCTCGAGTTGAAGGAATGGCGTCACCTACTGGAAGGCACTAGAACTCCTGTGTTAATTTTAACTGACCACAAGAATCTGACTTATCTCTCAGCAGCGAAAAGGTTGTCCTCTCGCCAGGCTAGATGGGCACTGTTTCTATCCCAATTTAATTTTGTAGTATCCTACGTGCCGGGCTCTAAAAACGTTAGGGCGGATGCCCTGTCTAGACAATTCGGGCCAGAGGTAGAAAAGGATGAGCCTCCCATGCCTATCATTCAGCCTGATCGTATTCTGGCTACTGTACGTACTAGTATCACTTCGCCACTGGGGGAAGAGATTTTGGCTACCCAGGCTACGGCACCTCCAGAAACCCCAGTTGGCAAGTGTTTTGTGGATGAGCCATTCCGTACCAGTCTGCTTGAGACATATCACTCGTCTAAGGCTGCTGGGCATATTGGGAGGGATCAAATAATATGGTCTCTCTCACAAGTATTTTGGTGGCGCTCCCTTAGAGCCGATTGCTCCGCATTCACTGCAGCCTGTGCCACCTGTGCTTGTGCCAAAACCCCCAGACACCTCCCAGTGGGCTTACTTCAACCTGTACCTAATGGCGAACGCCCATGGTCCCACATATCCATTGATTTCCTGGGAGAACTGCCAGTGTCCAGGAGGTATACATTTATCTTGATGGTGGTTGACAGATTCTCTAAGATGGCTCATTTCGTACCCCTTTCTGGTCTTCCTTCAGCCCAGGAACTGGCAGTGGTTTTTGCTAGAGAGGTTTTCCTCTTGCATGGGGTTCCCAGAGTTGTGGTGTCTGACCGGGGAGCCAATTCGTGTCTAGGTTTTGGAGGGCATTCTGTAGCCAGATGGACATCCAATTGTCCTTTTCCTCCGCCTACCAACCCCAGACCAATGGGGCCGCTGAGCGTGCCAATCAGGGACTGGAGCAGTTCCTGCGCTGTTTTGTGACTGATCATCATGACAATTGGGCTGACCTGTTGCCATAGGCAGAGTTCGCCAGGAATTGTGTGGTTAATTAATCGTTCGGGAGCTTCCCGTTCCTCACCAACTATGGGCTTCAGCCATGCCTGCTCCCGGACTCATTCCAGTCGCAGCAGATTCCAGCTCTGGACGAGCATATTGAGCAACTCCCCTCCACTTGGGCACAGGTTCAAAGGACCCTCAGACAGTCATTTCAACTACATCAGAGACATGCCAATCGTAGACGGCTGCCAGCGGTCTCCTTCCATGTTTGGGACAGGGTATGGCTCTCCTCCAGAAACCTTAATTTGCAAGTTCCATCCAATAAGCTGGCTCCCCGGTTGATTGGTCCCTTCATGGTGATCCGCAAATTTAATCCTGTTTCTTATGCATTGGAACTCCCAGCATCTATGCGCATACATAACGTGTTCCATGTGTCCCAGTTATAACCTTTAGTATGCAACCGCTACACTACCACTCCGGTGGTGCCTGGGCCTGTGGATGTTCAAGGCCAAGAGGAGTACGAAGTTCAAAGCATAATTGATTCACGGAGATTTAGTGGAAAATTGCAATATTTGGTCCATTGGAAGTGCTATGGCCCTGAAGAGCATTCATGGGTCGATCAGAAGGACCTTCATGCCCCTAGGTTATTGTGTAATTTTCACTCTAAATATCCCCAGAAACCAGGACCCTCTGCCAGGAGGGGTCTTTGAGAGGGGGGTATTATCACTGTGCCCGTGCTTTTTCCTGTCAGTCTCTGTGTGTTGCGCTCCCATTGGCTGAGCTTGGTTTGGCCTGCCTAGTATGGCCTTTTTATACTGGGCCTCTGGCACCTGTCTGGTGCACTTTCGTGGTGTTCCTGTACCAGTGCTTACTTGTGTTGCTGTGTTCCCGTGTACCGACTTGGCCCGTCTGACTACTCCGCTTCTGGTTCCTGCTCCGTGATTCGACCCAGCCTGGCTGACGTTCCTGCTCCGTGACCTGACCCGGCTTGTCTGACGTTCCTGCTCCGTGATTCGACCCGGCCTGGCTGACGTTCCTGCTCCGTGACCTGACTCGGCTTGTCTGACGTTCCTGCTCCGAGATCCGGCCCAGCTCTCCAGTTCCTGCTCATCGTGTCGCCTGGGCGACATTCTGACTTCCACCTAGTCTAGGTCTGCCAGAGAGCCACTGTTGCCACTGTTACTGCTGAGCCTTCCGTTAACTCTTGCAGAGCTATTGTTGCCTCCGTTACTGCTGAGCCTTCCATTAACTCTTGCAGAGCTGTTGTTGCCTCCGTTACTGCTGAGCCTTCCGTTAATTCCTGCAGAGCTATTGTTGCCTCGGTTAGTACTCCGGTAGTAAGCCTGTGGTTGCGTTCCATTCAGCTCTTGCAGAGTACTGTTGCCAATGTTACTGCACCGGCAGGGTGCCATTGGCTCATTTCTATCCACTCCCGCAGAGTACTGTTGCCTCCGTGACGTCACCGGTCAGGTGCCATTGGCTCAATTTAACTAAGCTTGTGCAGAGTACCGTTGCCTCCGTTACTGCACCAGTTGGGTGCCCGTGGCTCAAGTACATTCAGCTCTTGCAGAGTATTGTGTGGCCTCCGTTACTGCTACGGCAGAGGGTATAAGTCTCAGCTCTGCTCTGCAGATCTAGGTGCTTGTCTCCATTCTCGCACCACAGTCTCCTGATAGCTGTTATCCATCATACTGGGCGTTACTGAACACACCACATCAGAGACTGATTATATCATTAGACTTTAACTCATGCTGTGCTGAGTTTGCCTTGTTATGCCTGACCTGTGATAGTATCTGTACCATCCAACCCCTTGTATACTGGGCCTGTGTGGGCATATGTCTATAACCTATATTTTCCTGTCTATTCCGCTGTGATATGCTATAGCCCGCTAAGGGTATTTTCATTGTGTCTTTTAATAAAACTGTGTTTTATTCTAACCTACTGTGTCTGAGTGTCGTACAAACCGTTACAACGACGCGTGTTATCTGTCACTTCTCTTCCCGATATAAAACCTACTTGATATGGGTGGACTAACTATCCATTCACCGATGCTACGTGACGAGCTAAGACCTTGGAGTACAGCTTAATACCAACATTAATGAGTGAAACGGGTCTATAACTTGAGCACAACGTGGGGTCTTTACCAACTTTCGGGATCACCACAATTTTCACGAGAAGCATCTCGGGAGGGGGAGCCGAGCCGATGAAAAAATCGTTAAACAAAGTTGTCAAGTGAAGAAACATTATATGTTGGAAAGACTTAAAATACGGTGCCGTAAATCCATCCGGTCCTGGAGCCTTTGAGGACGTCAATGTCTTAAGAGCTAAACTAATTTCAGGTCCTGCAGGGCAGCAGAGGACAGAAGTGGGAGTTTACACTGCTCCAAGAAAGAAGAAAGAGTAGACTGTAGCGCAGGAGACTACTTTACTTTATGCCCATAATACAGAGCCTCATAAAATGAGGCAAAAGCCTCAGCAATCTGGGAAGATTGGTACAAGAGAGGCCCGGATCTAGACCGAATCACTAGTATCGACCTATGAGTCAGCTGGGAGAGAAGACGGTACAGCTCCCCTCGGAGGTGCATCACCGCCAATAGATTATCAGGGGTGGGGTGAAGCTTATGTGTCTGTTCTGCTGTGAGTAGAAGCAATGAAAGACGACGATGTTCCGCCTCCCTAGTCTTTTTCAAATGGGATGCAACTCTTATCAATTTCCCTCTGGCAAACGCTTTATGCACAGTCCAGAGCAGTGAGGAGGAAACCTCAGGAGCCAGATTCTAAGCAAAGTAGTCTTCCAAAGTGCCGCCAACATCAGCCTTAACATTAGGATCTAAGAGAAGTTTATCGTTGAAACTCCAGGAAGGAGAAGATGCAGAACGGAGGGGGTCGAGAAAGACACATTCCACTATGGCATGGTCTGACCATATGAGGTCATGTATCTTAGAGCAACGCAAATCTCCCATTAGGGTCCGGGATGAAAAAATATAATCGATCCTTGAATAAAGGTTGTGAGGGTGTGAGAAAAAGGTATAGTCCCGCACTGTAGGGTGCTATAATCGCCAACAGTCAAAAAGGTTGTGAGACCTGACCAGGTACAGATGACCTGAGGGGGGGTGTCAACCTATCTAAGTAGATATCCAAGACTGCATTAAAGTCCCCACCTATCAAGACAGAAGAAGTTGGATATTGGTCCAAAAGACCAGATAAGGGAGAAGGGGGGAATCCCTGAATCGTGCCATGGAGCAGGATAAATCACCCATGCGCATCTCGATGTGACCTCAAAAGGTGAAAGCCCAAAGAGTTACGCAAAAGTATAGAAACCCCATTCCTCTTGCTAGGACCAGAGGAATGAAAATGTAAGCGATATCTGCGGTCCCAATACTTTCGTCCCTCCCAGACCGGAACTGGGTCTCCTGTAGGAAGACAATATCCGCATGCAACGAAACATAATTCCTCATTGCTTTATGCCTTTTAGAGTGCTCGTTCAAACCCTTCACATTATGGGAGTGAACTGTCCATTGAGTGGGTCCAGTCAGTATCCCATCCATGACAGGGGGAGGAAAGAAAAAAAAATGGGGGGTAGGGGGAAAAAAGAAAGAAAGAGCTTAGAGAGAGAAAGAAGAAAATATGAAGGGAATCAAGTCCCAATGAAAAATACGTGTAAGGAGAGGAAATAAAATTGGGAATCTAATGGAAATCTATACAGAAAGGGGGCACACTAAGGTACCAGGTTGACAGTCCAACAACGGAACAGAAGGAGGAGCTGCAGAGAAGGGAGACAAACATCAACCCCTGTCTGACACCAACTATGCCACCTGCGTTAACCCTGATGCTCTACGTGGAAACAGAGATCCCTCTGTCAGGCATTGACTATAACGGGAGCAGAGTCGACAATATAATACACACATAGCAAGAAAAAGGCAGGCACATCACAGTAACATCAAATACTGTCCACCCAGTTGGTATATGAGGTTGGAGTGCACACTACATGTTCCTATAACACTTAACCAAAAAATGCAACACCCATTCCTACTCGAAGGTGAAATTAGGACCCCCACCACCCATAATGAACAGTGAGAACATCTAAAGTCATACAATCAGCACCACCACACAGAGAAGAGAAGTGCCTGTGAGGACAAGTTGGCAAAATCTTACCCATTCCCAGTGAACAGTGGGCCCTCATGCATCCCTGGAACTGATAGCCACCCTGAAGAGCTCCCCCCGGGTGAACCGGGTACCAGCCAAAAGGCCCACGCCCAACCACCAGGAGCCAGCCCCCTGGGGAGACCCCCACCCAAACACACAGAGGGGAACCCTAGCGCACCATGTCCCTCTGAAAATTAAACAGCCTAACCCCCTGAAACAGTAATGTGTGCAATAGCCCCCCCATATCAGCTAACATTACCAGGAACATAGAGAGAGGCATGGTAGGGGGGATGACCCCCCATGGTGTGGTAATGATGCCCCCCTACTATCCCTGCCAAAATAGCCCCAGGAGGAGAGCGGCCAAAACCCCCCACCTGAAAAGAAGACATGTGCCTCCCGATAATAACAAGGGATTCCTAACCTAATGCCACACATGGAGAGAGGGGAGTCCCTATGCGAAACAAGGCTAAAAGGGAGAACCGGGCCCACCATGCCACACTTGGGAACCCCACAGGGAGTATCAGTAAAGACCTCAACCCATCCCTCCCCTGTCCCACACCACATAAATTCCCAAACATTAACCATGAAATATCAAATATATCACACTCCCTCCAAGCTCCATCAACAGAGAGAGAACAAACATAAAGGCCAGCTGTACCGGTGTAACCACAGTCTATGTGGAGGTCCTCAGGTCCATGGTGGGCAGAGATGTTGAAGCCCCCGACTAACAGTTTGGTACAGTAACAGCTGGATCCGGACCAGCAGGTGGATCCAAGGAGCCCCGTGCTGATGAGGTTAGATCTGCAGAAAATAGGTGACCCTTCGGGAAGGCAAACTGGGACCTCATGGGGAAGCAGTAGCAGGTACCACCAAGGGGCGATCCTGTTGGTCAGGGGGAGCAAACTCCTCATACAAGGCTCTCACATCAGCGTCCATTACAAGACCCAGGCAGTGCAGAAACGCTTTACAGTCGGCTGGATCCCTCAACGTGGCAAGGACCCCATTCCTCGAAACTTGCAGGTAAAAGTGGAAACCCCAACGATATTGTTAGCCATGGGAACGTAACAGGGTCATCAGCAGACACAAGGTGCGCCTCTTTTGTAGTGTAGATTGGGCCAAATCTGAATAGAAATGTGGAGTAACGTCGTCCATCGTATGGGTAGCCTTTCTGGTGGCGTTCATGATCGCCTCCTTAGTAGTACAGAATGTGAATTTCACAATCACGTCCTGCGGGGGATCTTTAGCCACAGGTTCGGGCTGCAGTGACCTATGGGCCCGATCTAATGCCAACATAGATTCTGAGACATCAGGCAAAAGGAATCGAAAATACCGGTGCAAGAAACCAGGTAAGTCCTACAAGGTTTCTGGAATGTTAGGGAGAAGCAGGTTAGATCTGTGGGACATATTATCAAGGTTCTCCACCTCGTCTTAAAGTCATCTGTGGCATGATCGAAGGTCTTCCATCTTATCCTGTAAGGCCACATAAGGATGCTCCTTGGCCTCCATTTTAATCTCCAGGGTCTTGGTCTATTTTCACTGACAGCAACAGGTCCCATAGGGACTCCATGTCACTTTTAGTGCAAAACGGGGGGGAATCAGGTAGATCTCTAGGCAGGCTCACTGATCCGACCGCGGTATCATTTTTCTTGAATAAGTCCACCAGTTGCGGCAATTTCTGCGGCTTTCTCAACATGTTGCTACAGCAGACCACTTAAG
This sequence comes from Rhinophrynus dorsalis, assembly GCA_037306005.1. NCBI lineage: Eukaryota > Metazoa > Chordata > Amphibia > Anura > Rhinophrynidae > Rhinophrynus > Rhinophrynus dorsalis. The sequence continues at coordinate 455,732,972 of CM074721.1, read as the reverse complement.
GAATGAAACCAAGCGTAGTAATCAGGGTAAAAGGCCAATGTAAGCAACTTGTGGTGCAACAGGAGCAGGAGCTCTAACAGCACACGTCAGTCCCGCTTGAGCATCAGGCCACACACCCCCTCCCCCCGCTCACTTTTGATTTTAACCTCAGTGATACAAAAAGTGACACAAAAATTTTCAAATACAAGCTCTGTGGTAACAATAGTGTAGTTCCATTTCAATTGTAAACTCTGTAGTATCGCTAATGTAGTTCAATTTCAGTTTTAAGCTCAGTGATATCAAAAATGTATGTCACTTTGAATTACCAGAGTTGTGGTAACAACAGTGTAGCTCAAGTTTCAGCTGTGAGCTCTGTGGTATAAACAGTGTAGTGCAATTTTAACTGTAAACTCTGTGGTAATATTTGTGTCTATGGCTACCTGAGAGAATTTCTGACATGGAACTTTGGACCTACCCTGATTTTGGCTTTGCCCTAGCCCCCTTGGAATTTCTGTGGGCACCCATGGCAGCATATAAGCTGTGCTGTGTCACCTGATAGATACAGTACTGTTCTTTGAGTTGCCTTTCAACTGGCATTATACCAAAAGAGTGGTGAAATGTGTGCTTAGTTCCAATAATAAGTCTATGGCAGCAAAAGTGAGAATGGTGTTTCTTGTCAGAAAAGTTTGCTTTACTGCACCATGGGGATTTTAACCTTTTGAATACTAGTATTCAAAGGTTTAAAATCACCATTTAAATCAATGGGAATTTGTATGTTTCCCTGTTGTGCAGTAAAGCTCAAAAATAGGGAACTCAGTGTATTCTGTAGTTGACACCTGGGCAGTGGTGTACTAAGATTGGATAAGGGTCAAGTTTGTCAATATAATGGTGAATTGTACTAATACATCACGTGATATACACAAAGGTATCTTCACGATCTAATCAGTGCAGTCACACCTCAAATATACCTACATCACCATGCTTTCAACATGCCTTTGCCAGGTTTACAATCTTGCAGTATATCCTTCAAGAATGGCTCATTTGCAAATTGAAATTCAACAACCTGAGGATGTAAAATGTTGGATACCCCCATAGCTTTCTAATCAGCCATGGACAGTTTGCTGTTTCTCTACTGGACAGCAGAGACAGTAGCTCCCATCTCTTAACCTTTTGAGTGCCATAGGCATGTGCAATGTATCACTCAACAATGCGTTGCACACCCCTGTGGCACTCAAAGAGTAGTAACAAATACAGTCAGATAGTTACATAGTTATATAGTGGTTTGGTTGAAAAAAGACTTGCATCTATCGAATTCAACCCTTTTCCTATTCTTGTTTACTGCTGTTGATCCAAAAGAAGACACTTTTCAGCAATTTAAAATTCTGCTTTCAATGGGGGAAAGAATTCCTTCTTGTCTCCAAATGGCAATCAGATTTCTCCTTGGATCAACAAGTATTAAATAAATATTAATCCCAGTACTAACATACATAGACCTCTATGTTCTGCTCTTTAATAAGGGATTCAGGCCCTTTTTAAAGGCATCTAATGTATTCGATAGAACCACCTCCTCAGGCAGGGAATTCTATAACTTGATTCTCCTTAACGTAAAGAATCTCTTCTTTCTAGACAAAATCTCCTTTCCTTAAGTCTTAGTGGGTGACCCCTTGCCCTTTGTACTGTTCTGTCTTTAGAGAGCCCTTTGTTTGGGCTCTGAACATACTTATATAATGTTATCATATTCCCTCTAAGACTCCGTTTCTCTAGTTTGTACAAATGTAACTTTTCTAGCCTTTCCTCATAACTAAAACTTTCCCCTGGCTTGCTTAAGTGCAGAACTGACACATTAGTTGTTACATGTAACAGTTGATCTACCAGTTTTGCGTTTACCTGAATCTGCAGATTAGCTGTTACATATACACAGTGGATTATCCACCAATCATCTGATTCATGTAAACATAAGATTCACCCACATTCTGCTAGAGTCTTTTATTTACATGAATAAGTTGATCTGTGGATAGTTCACTTTGTACATGTAACAACTGACCTGGATATGTTATAACCCTTTGAATGCCACAGGGGGTATGCAACACATTGCAGAGCAATGTATTGAACACCTCTATGGCACCCAAAGGGATAAGGTTCTGTTCTGGTGCTGAAGACTGCTGTCCTCTACACATCACCAACCTCATATGCTAATTATCAAAGTTCTTCCTGCTTACTTTTCACAGATAATTCAAGGATTTTCTCGATAATTCATGAAGGAAAGTCAGGATTTTATTAAAGACAGCAGCAGCAAAAAATAAACAGATACAGAAAGAAAAAGTGTATATAAGAGAATGATAACTCCGCCCCTTAGATAATGCTTATCCAATCACATCACAATAAGCTGTATAAATGTAGGATCCAATAATCCCACTTCTTCTTTGATGCTGAGAAAAACAACATCAACTGTAGCAACTTCCATAAACAGGATTCTGGAACATAAATGTATGGAACACCTTAATGATTTCCCGAATTCCGAGGTTGTCTATCCTAAAGGAGAAAAACATAAAAGTAAAAAAGGGAGGGTTAATTAGGGAGGGATAATACCTCCGTTTCTTAAATAAAATCCTGACTTTCCTTCATGAAGTTAGGAAAATCCTCGAATTTTATGGCAAGATACGGAGGCAGGATTATGCAAGTTTTTTATTATTATTATGCAAGTTCAAAGCTGTTGTATAACATTAGCAGTTACATGAGTAATAGGTTTGAAATAAAATGTCTTAAAGGCAGATTCTCTGGACTAATCAGCCGCTTTGAGGATGTCCTCAAGTCTGCCACCCGCAAGAAACTATTTGGAAGCCATTGCTTCTCTAGCGTGTGTGCACCATACAAATTTGTATTAATACCAGATGACTGCATGATCCAGCGAATACATCTCACCAAAGTGGCTGTTGAAACTGGAAGGTAAGGTTTCATAAATGAAATCAGTAATTGGTGTGAATTAGTAGTTCTAATTAGTAGTTCTAAATTTAGAGGTAACAGATTCATATGCCTTCAGACAAAGAACAACACAGAGCTGAGGGTTATGAGGGAAGCTTGGAGAAAAGATTTTCCTAGACAAAGATTTAGTACGTCTAGAAATCAAAAATCTTACACAGTCAAGTTCAAGAAATCTGTTAGAAATATCCAAAGCATGAACATCAGACGCTCGTCTGAATGAAATTAGTAAAAGCAACATGGAGAGTTTGGCCAAAAGCTGTTTAAAAGAAAACATCTCGTTAGGAGGACAGGAATCTATGAATTGAAAGAGGTTGTTGTCCTAAAGATCAGAATACCTAGTAGAAGGTGGTCTAGACAATTAAATACCTTTCATCAATTTACATACTAAAGGATATTGACCTGAAGGGAAACCTTCAATATGATTATGACCTGCTGAAATAGATGATCTATAATAATAATAAAAAGAGAGGGCTCACCCTTGTGGCACAAGTTAAAGCAGGCTAAAGAAAAGCTGTTGTAGAAATGGCCGTTGAGAAGTACTGTGAGGGAATTCGTCAGCAGAGATAAAATGCCGTCCGAAATCTCGCAAGAGGCGAGAGTATGTAAAATGTTGCTGTCAGTGAGGATGGAGAGAAATGGGCAGATTAAGCCAGGATAATAAGATGGCAGCTGCAAGGAACCTGCGAGGGGTGAGGGAGAAAGCGGTCACATATATACTGAGGGGAGCGTTCCCCAAAGAGGAGACAAACGTAGAGGAGGCAAGTAGGATGAAAGAGTTTTAAGGCACAGGCATAAAGAAGTATAGAAGGACAAACGGATTGACAGTAAAAGGTTGGGGAACAAAGTTGTTTAGTAGAAGAGTAAAACAATTTAGTAAAATAGAAAGGAATGTGTATATGACAATGAAATGGAATATTGTTTATATAGCATTTAGTAATATCATAAGAAACGAGATACTCTGACCTGCAGTGGAGGTGAGCAGCAAGAAAGAGGAAGTGGAGCAGTTCTGCAGAGCTATTTATGCATTGTTTTTTTTTCTGATTGGTTGTTTCTCTTTGTATTGCTGCTATGGAGGTGAAGTAAAAGAAAGTGAAGCAAATATGAGCCTCCTGTCATGTTTTAAAATTCGCTCTGTTGAGTCCCCTCAGACAGCTCAACAACTCCATTCATATATGGATAAGATGACAAGTGGAGCTCTCTCACTTGCAGAATGTGAAAACAAAAGTAAGTTTGCTAGTACTTTAACCCCTTAAGGACCATTGACGTACCCAGACCATCTTGCTGGTCCGGCACTTAAAGACCAGTGACGGTCCTGGTACGTCACATACTTTTACTCACTGCACTCCTGCAGGAGCGCGGTGAGTAATACCGGGACTGAAGTTGATCGCTCCAAGACCGGAGTGATCTCTTTCAGTCTCTCGTTCGGCGTGCCGGCACACGTGATTAGTCACGTGGGGCGGCACGCCAAAATTACCTATCTGGTCCTTAAAGGACCACACACCCCGGGACCACTGGTCCTTAAGGGGTTAAGGAGTCTGTGGTGGAGTTGTAATACAAAATGTATTATTGTATCTGTACATAAACACAGGCACGTGTTTAGCAAATTAGATAGAAAGCATCCTCATCCTCAGCACCCTCACTTTAAAATTCTCCTATTTGCCTCCAAACAAATAATAATAAGATGAAATGTATTCATCATAATACACCAATATCCGAAACAACCTTTCCACGTGTCTAATTAGTGATCAAGCATAAGTATCTAAACACAGCTAAACACTCAAATCCACCAACAAAAGTAGTATGTACATTTGATGTTTCCTAAAGACTGGGTTCATTAAAGCTGAGGCCTATCTTGCACCATGAATCCAAAGAGGAAAATAATGGCTGCCGTTGTGTAGGTATCAACCATCATATGTCTGTGTTTTTATCATGGTTCCTATAGGTGATTTGGTGCTCGGGGGCTCCTGTTGAACTCATGAGGAGGTCTGTGGTCCAAACCTTATGTTTCCGAATCTGTAATAGTAACGCCAACTTCACACACTATTGTATTGTTGCTTTGAATCCCTGAAACACTCTTGCAGGCTGCACCCTGATTTCCTGATAATTGTAGATAATTATGTTATAAACTTAAAGGACACACAGAGTTCAACTGAATAAATAAATTGTAAGATAATACGTTAGCATATGAGAACTAACAAAGTATCTTTTACCTAACCAACGTATGATAATGTTTACTATGCTTCTAACATATAGATCGTCTATACCTAACTGAGATTCTTTAAAGGGATAGTAGTACTTCAGTACACTTGTTGGTTTAACCCTTTGAATGCCAGAGAGGTATCCAACGCATTACATTGTAATGCATTGGATACCTCTCTGGCATTCAAAGGGTTATTTCACTAGATAAAATTAAGTGATTTCCTCTTTGCATCATTATTCTGGTCATTTATATATTTCCTGTCTACGTAATTGGTACAGAAAAAGAGCTTGCTATTTCATGGTATTGTTGAGAAAAACTAATTTTGTAACTGAAAAATATCCCTAATACCTGACCCCTCCCTACACACAAAACGCATTAATTAATCATCTAAGGGTATCCCTTGTAAAATTGGTGGCTGCATGTGAAAGGAGTAGCTGCATTAAAGCAGTCCTTTAAATAAATCCTAATGAAGTGCACGTATCAAATGTTAGCATTTCTGGTAGTGATAGTGTAAAGAGTCAGCAGTAAAGGTGCGATTATTTAGCAGAAACATTTTCCATTTTCCAAAGCAAAAGCAGTTAGCAACAGAGAACAGCGCCACATATTTCACATATAGAGCAGCAACCAAAATATTTACAACACTGTCATATTTGCATACAGCATTATTAGCCTAGATGGAGGGGTAATTTATCAGGGCAAATTAAATAAAACGTATAAAACCAACCCAAAACCCACAAAACCTACCAAAACCAACCCAAAAGTCAACCCAAAACCCACCAAAACCAACCAAAACCAACCAAAACCCAACCCAAAACCAACTCAAAACCACCAATAATGCATCCCTAATGTGTCCTTAATCACCAATATTGCACCCATATTGAACCCAAATAGCGTCATTAATGTGTCCATATTGCACCCATATTGCATCCTTAATGTGTCCTTATTGCACCAATATTGCACCCATATTGCACCCAAATTGTGTCATTAATATGTCCTTATTGCACTAATATTGCACCCATATTGTGTCCTTAATACATCCTTATCGCGTCCATATTGCACCCAAATTGCATCATTAATGCACCCATATTGCATAATTAATGCTGTAGTAGCAAATTCTGTAATGTAGAATTTGCGACACTTTAAGACACATAACTTTAAGTGCGACACTTCAAATGACGTGGTCAAAGACATGCAACATTTTATGACGCAAAACTTTATATGTGTCACTTATAATGGATACCAGCTTATATTAGTGGAGCTAAAATTATACATAGCACAGGCAGTTTACCATCCATTCTTAGCCACATCCTCTCACACCCAGGTCTGTCTGCCTCCAGTCATTGCTTGTACTCATCTCACTGTCTTGAGAGATCACTCTGCAGAGGGAATATTTCACATCTGTACCTCTCTTCCAAGTATAAGTAAATCATCAGGACATCCAAACTGTGCAGGTTATGTAGGCATATCTCAACCCACACTGCAGAGCACAGCGAGTAGTAAGTCTGGCATTAAACAAAACTAATTAGCATGATTTGCAGGAATCGTAACATATAGTACTACACTCTGTCACTAGAAGGTTAATTTCTCAATAATTATTTACTTTACAAAAAACGTCTACAGCATATAGATTTTAATGTTATTTTATTTTCTGTACACCAAACTAAACTTATGTCTTATGGTGCCAGGCCAACTTTAAATCAGCTCATAATCTTTATTTTTAAGTTCATTTTTTTGGGGGGGTTCGTGTTTTTTTATTTAGAAAAAAATTAAATTTTATGAGACATCTGTTTTATTTCAGCATTTATGTGCTGTGTGGCCTCTGGGTTGTTGCTGGGCAACCAATGTGCTTACAGTCAAGTTTATTTATCAAAGACCTAATTTTCATGCATGATTTGAACACCACTGAATGTATTACTTTGATTTTTTATTCAACATACTCAAGATTTATCATGCAACAAATCAGATGTCATTGGGCGCTATAATATTGTTAGTGGATACCAGACACATCAAGATAATAAGGGTGATAAATTGACATTACGTAGATAAACAAGAATAAACTAAGAGTTTCCAGTTTCCCATAATCCTTTGTATGTTTTGCTCCTATCAGATTAGACAGAGACAAAGCTTTGACACCCAATATAATTGAGAGTGCTGTTGGGCATATGTCTATGCCATGGGGCAACCTGAACCTGTCAGCTGGCCAACAGATGCTAATGAGCTTGCACAGCCTTGCTCTATGCCCATAATTCTGCAATTGTTTTTTTTTTAATGCAGACTTGCATAATAAGTATTCTAGATATTATTATTTTTTGTAAATCCTGGATTTGCCCCAGGCAATTTCTATGAGAAAGGAAACAGGTCAAGACACTTAAGGTCACTGACAAAGGGAATTAGTCCACCAAAAATTGTTGGTTTCGCCATGGTATAAATACGTTTTCTATACACATAGCTTTGATTGCTACTAGGCCCATTTTCTTTAATTTCAATTGACCTAAATCTGCTAAAGTGGCTCCAGGTATTGGGCACTGCATTATTTGTTCCTCATCAGTATTATGAGGGGTCTACTCTGTGTGGATATCTATGAAAATATCAGGTGATTTTAATCATTTCATTGTAGAGTTGGTCCACTCATATGAAGCTCCCATTAAAAATATTAAAACCACTAAATCTTCCCTTTCAATTTAAACATTTCCATCTCATGACCTTATTTACCAACCCTGCACTCCATGTTTGTCATTAGGGGTCTCCCCTCTTCATCAACGAGGAGGTCCTCTCCGTATGATGTATGGACTTCTCCTCTGGGAATTTGGGGCCTCAGTTGGGTGCGAAGCGGCAGGGGAAGACAGGATGGGGCCTATTATTATTACTTCCCCCTGCCCTTATTTTTTTCCCACTCACTCTTAATACCTGGTTATATGGTATATACTGTTTATTTGTACACTTTCACTAGCTATTACTGTGTTGTACTAACACAGGATGATTTCCTTTTCTGTTCATACTTAGGCAACTTTTTGATATGGCATACTGTAATTCTATTGTCTTCCCGGCTTATCCTTATTAATCTGATATCATGTTTTGTATATCTTCTTCTGTATTTAAGAAAACTAATAAACAGTTTGAAAAAATATGAAAAGAGAAGAAAATATAATACAGTCTTACGTGCACTTCAAATATTTTTATCTTAAACAGGTTCTATAATACTGAATCATGGTTAATATTGAAGGGTGGAATTTCATACTTCCTATATTATAATTCGCTAGGATGTTTGTCAGAAGCCGTCATTCGCAGTAGAGATGGCTGCTCGCGCTGCACTCATTCACAGTACAGACTGCCTGCGCTGCGGCTGATACGGAGCGGGGCGCAGAGAGAACCACGGTCTGAATTCGGAGCACCCAGCTCCGCACCAGCAGAGGTGCGTTCAGGCAGTCAGTACTGTACACGGGCTTTAAAACTAGTTTATGTTATAATAAATCAAACATAGGCCAATAAAGTCTACTATAATTTTTACAATGTTAACATACTGCATTTAAAGACTGATTATGTTGTTGTGCTTATTACCATTTTTGAACTTCAGCATTGTTTAAAGGGACAGTAACACTTACTATAAAGAAAAATGTATATTGTAATGTTTATCCTCCTGAGTACAACAAGGGTACTCCCACTGCTGAGAGGTGTTTTATTAAAAGGTTATAACAGCTCAAACTTGCATTTTTTAGGTGCCTTCTCTCAATGGTCTGAAATTTTAGTGCTGTTGTTGCTATACCATCCTATGGAAAGTTCTGGTCGATTGACCATAAACTTCCATAGAATGGTGTAGCACCGGCGCCACTGTTTCAGGCCACTGAGATATTGGACCTAAAAAAATGCAAGTTTGAGCTGCTATAACTTTTTAATAAAACCCCCTCTCAGCAGAATGAGTATATTTTGTTTTACTCAGGAAGATAAACCTTACAATATAAATTTAACTTTATATTATCTGTTACTATTACTTCAACAATACCATTATCAAGTGTGGTTTTTAGTTCACATTAATCTCTGCACATTTTAATTCCAAAAAAAGTTTTTTATTTTACCTTTTCTTATTTTAATGATATATTGTACATTAATGTACGTTATCTTATGGGTTCCTTTTTCTTTTGTATTGCATGCTTTCCTTGAATCGGCTATTTCAGATTTTCTTTTGTTTACACTTTCATTTACATGAGCGCCCTCTACATGAAGTCTGGGAATTAACTGCAGTTGCAGATTCTTTACATTCTGCAGGCAATGGACACAAAATAATAAAAAAAAAATAAAGAATTCTAAAATAAGTTTAAAAAAAAGTGACTGACAGACATTTTTAATCCATGCAGAGATGTGTGTCTATCTGCATAATTATTATTACTTTTTTATTATAATTGATATAATGAAAGTAACTAATTCCAGATGCAAACAGTGCTCTTGGGCAAATATACACGTCAATATATACCATTGGGGAATAAGCACAAGAGAAGTAAAGCAAAACCAATGTGGATTAATAATGTGGTTAGCAGGGAAATGAGAAATAAAAAGCAGGCTTTTAAGGTGTTTAAGTCAAATGGGTCAGATGCATCATTTAAAAAATATAAAGAATGTAATAAAATCTGCAAACAAGCAATTAAGCTAGCTAAAATAGAAAATGAGCGAAACATTGCAAACGAGAGCAAGAAAAACCCTAAACAATTCTACAAGTATATTAACAACAAAAAAGTTAAGGTTGATATTGGTCCTCTTAGGACTGAAATAGGTGAATTGATTAGTGAGGATAAAGCTATGGCTGAGACCCTAAATACGTTCTTTGCTTCAGTATATACAAAGGAAGCAGAAATGACAAGCTATGGGCAAACAGACAAAACCATGGAATTTCCTCCAACATCTACATGGCTTACTGAGGACAAGGTCCAAAAGAGACTGGAAAGGGTTATAGTGAATAAAGCGCCTGGACCGGACGGTATACACCCAAGGGTACTTAAGGAACTTAGTTCAGTAATAGCAAAACCATTATACTTAATATTTATTGATTCGCTTTCATCAGGCATAGTGCCCTGTGATTGGAGGAAAGCTGATGTAGTTCCATTGTTTAAAAAGGGAGCAAGATCCAAACCAGGAAATTATAGACCTGTGAGCTTGACTTCCATAGTGGGTAAGATACTAGAAGGGTTATTAACTGATAGTATTCAGAACTATGTGAAGACAAACAATATCATTAGTAGGAATCAGCATGGTTTCATGAAGAACAGATCATGTCAGACTAATTTACTTGCATTTTATGAAAGAGTGAGTAGTAATTTGGACAGGGGAATTGCTGTTGATGTAGTATACTTGGATTTTGCAAAAGCCTTTGACACAGTGCCTCACAACAGGTTACTGCATAAATTAAAAGGCTTCGGTTTGGGTGGTGGTATCTGTACATGGATTGAGAACTGGTTAAATGATAGATGGCAGAGAGTTGTTGTAAATGGAACTTTTTCAAATTGGTCTAGGGTTATAAGTGGGGTACCGCAGGGTTCAGTCCTGGGCCCAATGCTTTTTAATTTGTTTATTAATGATCTAGAAGTGGGAATTGAAAGTAGCATCTCAATCTTTGCTGATGACACTAAGCTATGTAAGGAAATACATACAGAGCTCGATGTTTTTTCCCTACAGAAGGATTTAGATAAACTAAGTGAATGGGCAGAAAAGTGGCAGATGTCATTTAATGTAGATAAATGTAAGGTTATGCATTTGGGTTGTAGAAACAAACTTGCTACATATACTCTAAATGGGAAACAACTTGGGAAATCCTCATTAGAGAAAGATTTAGGTGTACTGATAGACAATAGTCTTCACAGCAGTGTGCAGAGTCACTCAGCTGCTGCAAGAGCAAATAGAGTACTAGCCTGCATAAAAAGAGGTGTAGAAGCAAGGGATTCTAATATTATCCTACCTCTGTATAAATCCTTGGTTAGGCCTCATCTAGAATATGGAGTACAATTTTGGGCGCCTGTTCTAAAAAAAGACATTACTGAACTGGAAAAGGTGCAGAGACGTGCAACAAAACTGATAAAGGGATTGGAGGATCTGAGTTACGAAGAGAGACTAGCCAAACTGGGTTTGTTTACATTAGAAAAGAGACGTCTAAGGGGTGATATGATTACCATTTACAAATACATTCAAGGCCAATACAAAGAACTATCCAATGAATTATTTATGCAAAGAGCTGAGCTAAGAACAAGAGTTCATCCATTAAGACTTGAGGAAAGGTGCTTTCGACTAAAACACAGGCAGGGATTCTTTACAGTAAGGGCGGTAAGGCTATGGAATTCTTTGCCTCGGGATGCTGTACTTGCAGATAATGTAACTGCATTCAAAAAAGCAATGGATGCCTATCTAGCACAGAACAATATTGACAGTTATGACAGATGGCTTCAAAGCAAATAGGATATTGAGCCGGGGAACTATTTGACACACTCACACACACACACCTACATTGGAAATTGCTCCAGAGGGCTTTTTTGTTGCCTTCCTCTGGATCAACAGGGGTGTTATTGGCATGGGCTGGACTTGATGGACGCATGTCTTTTTTCAGCCTTATCTACTATGTTACCCCTGCTGTAGTATATATGAATCAGTACTCAACAGTAACCATGTGTTTGGATGGTTCATCCACAGATCCAGATAACCCCAATAAGTTATGTGAACAAATAGGAAAAAGAACGGTTTCAGCACACCCAGGCTGTCTCCATTATAGTTACAAACAATCAATATACAGGAAGTAGAAGTGTCACTTTAATAGAAATAGGTGATTTTGTAAGAGCTTTCAAAATGACTAGCTGCACTAATAAATAAAAAAGTTAAATATATACCACAAATTATTGTTTTAAATAAAACATATCCATCATAAGGATATGTGTGTGCCATGTTCCGGGGTTTTCTTTTGTCCTTGTCTGTGCCTGATATTGCTCCCTGCCCTATACCTTTACATTCTCCCCTCCTGGTTCCTTGGCATTCATTCAAAGCCAAATTTCCTTAGTCTAAGTGAACCCTGTTTGTTTATTTTTGTATCTAGTATTATTCAAGTGATTCTCCTTAGTCCAGCTGTTGATGTCCTTCTGGGTTCTGCTGAACTTCAAGCAATTGTATGTGTCAAGTTCAAGTTGTGTCTTCAAGTTACTCTTGGGTTACTACAAGTAATTGTTCAGATTCAGACTTTCATCCACTACTCAGCATTTGTCCAGAGTTCCTGCTGTGCTTGCGATATACTGGTTTTCTTTGTAACTACTAATCAGCATTTTTTTTTAGATTTTCTCAGTATCCCAGCAATGTATTATCTACTGGAGAGCTTGTGGTTAAATTAGTCTTGATCTATTCAAGCCACAAGATAATTGATTATTTCTCTTGTTAACCTTGACAAGGACTCTATTAAATTACCTATTTATTACAAAATGACTGTTCCACTTTAAAACTTGAAATCATTTATTAAATGTGCTTCAAAAGTAGGAACTCAAAACAAGAAATCATTTACTGCTCTTGCAAATTTCATAAACAAAATGCTTCCTTATAGTCTATAAATGTCTTGAGTAGAATTGGGTGAAAACTCTCGCCGTCTTCCTGAGAGAAATCCTTAGAAAACCACATTGTTGTCCACTTTTTCACTGGAAAATCTACTTTAAAACCAGCAATTAAGATCTTCGCATTTTTCGCCCACTGGCCAAAATTTTTCACCATTTTTTCGATGGCTAGAAAGTTTCCGCCCATTGATTTACGTGGTGTATCTCCTTTTCGCTATTAAAATGTGACGTATTTCAGGAAGTGGAACACAGAGTGAAGTAGACGTGCTGTAAGGGAAGGACCCTTATGTGTCTGCTGAGTCTGAGGTGGAGAAGGAAGTGAATACTACAGAACCAATGCTGTCCAGTCCTCCTAAATCACCCCTAGGGATCTTGGGGAAATTAATGGGAAGGAAGGTAGAAAAGGGTAGTAGTTAGAGCAGGACATGTCAGCTGCCTCTGTCTGCTGCCACACACGCTGCCCCTGCTGCCACCATTTCTGTATCTGCTGCCGGACCTGCTGCCCCTGCTTCCACTACTGCTGTGCCTGCTGTCAGATGTGCTGCCCATGTTACTGCTACCATCATTGCTGTGCCTGCAGTCACACGGGTTGCCCCTGCTGTCACTAGTGCTGTGCCTCCTGTCAGAGGTGCTGCCCCTGCTGCCACTAGTGCTGTGCCTGCTGCCAATGCTGAACCTGCTGCCACCAGTACTGTGCCTGCTGTCAGATGTGCTGCCCCTGCTGCCACCAGTGCTGTGCCTGATGCCAGTGCTGAACCTGCTGCCACCAGTACTGTGCCTGCTGTCAGACATGCTGCCCCTGCTGCAAGCATTGCGGTGCCTGCTGCCAGTGCTGAACCTGCTGCCACCAGTGCTGAAGCTGCTGCTAGTGTGTCTTGTAATACTCAGAAGGAGAGAAGGAGAAGATTATACCAGGTGCCACAACAGGGGACCCTAGGCCACACTTGCCAAGCAGTACCGCCAGTGCGAGTACTACTATTGCTAAGTTCCAGTAGCTTGTTAGCGTTAGGAGTGAAGGAGGGGGTAATCAATATCCTCATATTAATAGTGACCGTGTGGGGAAGGGTCTGGGGCTGAACTTGATGTGGTTGGTGTTAGCAGTAGTAACAGTAATGGTGAAGCAGCCGGTCTGACTAGTGTTAGGGGAGTGATAGGGGAAGCATTTGAGAGCATCCAGACTAGCAGTTAAGTGAGCCCACATTATTCCTCTAGCCCTGGGAGTCCCCTTCCCTTCACTACAGTGTCCAAGTGGAACATGATCCTGAAGAGTCCAGAACTGTTGGGGGACAGCATATTCAGAAATATTAATACAACCACCAACACCAGGGCCACAGATCAGCTGCCTGTGCCTGCTGCTACTGCTGCCAGTCTGCCTTCTTCATGTCACCAAAAAAGGGCAAGTGTGACATTATGGGACCCTCAGTCACACTGCTCATCACCTCCTCCAACCAGCAGTGAGATGTCTGTAACAGGGCAGCAGCAGCATGTAGGGACTAGTGGTGGTGGTGATGATGATGGTGGAGAAGCTGGGGTGGAAGAGACATTGATGGCTTTTTTAGCCCAAACTGAGAAGGAATGGGAGACAGGGATGAGGATGGGCATCACCACCACCACCACCAGCAGTGGGCTTTTGGAATTTGCAACTGCTCTAACTCCTGCTGCTGCTGAGCTGCAAAGGCAGCAGGATGCTGAGGAGCAAGCTAATGTGCCACAGACTACCGTGGACACAGTGGGAATGGTGTCAACAAAGGATGCGGGACTAGGACAGGTTCCACTTGCCAGCAGCAGCAATGCTCCTGGTCCTAGTTGCCGTGCTGATTCTGAGGCAGTAGCAGCAACAACACCAGCATCATCTGTTCCCACAGACAGTAAAGGGGAATGTGGAGGACAAGAAGAAAGAGGCCATTTTCTCCACCTTATCCCTATCACCTGAACTCATGGGTGTGGGACTATTTTTCTCTTGGGGCAGGCACAGTGCAGTCATCACCAATGGCACTGTGCACAATTTGTGACAAGTCAGTGAGAAGAGGAAAGGAGGGAGCACACCTTGGGACAACCACCCTGATAACACACATGAAACACAGACACTATGACATTTATGCCAAACATGTTAAAGCCAAACACCCACCTCAGAAATTAAGCACTGTTGTTGCTGTCCCCCTTGACTCTCCAGAAAGGCAACAAGAGGTGAAGAGGAGATCAAAGAGGAGGAAGAATAGAAAATACCAGGCAGAGACTGGAAGTTCTATAACAAGTGAAACAACTAGCTCACCATTACCTTCTTCCTCAGGGGTATAGTGACAGCGGCAGTACTTGGGTTCTGGTGTCATGGTGTTTGCACACAGTTGTGCCCCTAGATGTTATTTACTACACACACTGTGCACATTACAGTTGCTGATGAGAGGCACAGTTCTTGCTCTCAAGAGAAAAATTTCTATTCTAATAACAACACACCCATGATTTTGGAGGAGGGGCAGGTGGAGAAGAATTATTGGCCAACTGCTTCTTTTCTCCACATATACTGAGGGCTACTTAATATGCTATTACTGCTTCAGGCACATCACTGGAGCTAGTTGTGGCAAATGGAACCTTCATCATCCATCACCCATGTTACTGCTATTGTTGATCCCATTCCCTTTCAGCTGCTTTATTATCCTATTGCTTAAACAACTCAGCAACAGCAATGGCAAATTCCGCAATTATGGACTCAGGAGGACATTTGACAATGGCCAGAGGCCACTGACCAACATGACCTGCTGGCCCTAGGCCAGTAGGGCATTTTTTTCGCAGGTCTTGTGATTTAAAAAAAAAATACAAAAAATAATTAAAAAAAAACATAGTCCTACAAAAAATAAACAATTTTTGGGGGTTTGTTTCTAACAAACCTAAGTCATACAAATCAATGTTTCCTATGGGCTTGTGTCAAACAAGCTTAAAGGGATAGTGATACTTTGTTTTATCTTTATTTTATTTTGTAGGCATTAAAAAAACATGAAGAACGATATGTCTTATCTCTCAAACCTTTATGTTTTGAGAGATATTCGCAAGCAAAGTTTCCCCTCCTGCCCCTTTTACCTAGTGTAAGCCATCTCTTCTCAGATGTGGAATGCAGTCCATAGACCAGACAGATAACAGCAGGGGACAATCTTCTTCCTATGAGAACAATGAAAGCCCTGCCCCCCTTGACAAGTTTTTCAGGTTTTTCCCTTATCTTAATTGAAGATTGTCCCTTTCTGCAATCTACCTGGGCACCTCCCTTCTGCTCTGGCTGAGCAATGTTACATCAGTAAAAGGGGCGGGAGGGGGATACTTTGTCATTGAATTACTCTTGAACTACAACTCTGACAGAATTGAAATAACACTCTCCAAAGTCCAAATACTATGATGATTAATTAGAGCTGCTTTTATTATGAAACATTACTATCCCTTTAAGTCCTACAAATCAATGTTTCTTCAGGGGTTGTGCCTCTAATAATAACAAATCATTCTCTACAATATACTTTGTGAAGTCAAGTATCAGTCCACCCCAGGGCAATTTATGTCAGGGGGTTCCTGTCTCTGTAACTTTACATACAAATTTCTTATTTTATTTATATTTTTATTAACTGTACCCCCAATACCAGTCAAGAAACCACCCCAAAACAAATTCCCTGTTCAACTGATTCATTCCCCAGACTCCACCCACCAACACAGCCACCCTCCTCAATCCCCTTTTACAACATGTTGTATTGGGTTTTGTATTTAGGAATTATTGTTTTATTAACTGCCCCCAAATCCCAGTAAACAAACCACCCCCCCAAAAAAATATTTCCTGTTCAACTAATTCTTTCTCCATACCTCACTAACACAGGCACCCTCATGCCCCTTTTCTACTATGCCTTTGGGGAATAAAATAATATTTGTAATGTGTTGTGTGTAAATTCAATGTTCCCATTGATTTCAATGGAATGAACTAGACAAAAAAACGCAAAAAAAACAGCACTTTTCGCAGGAAATTAGTCACCAACTGGGAAGTGCCATTATTCACTGATTTCAGTGTGAGGCGAACATTTTTGCCCATCCCTAGTTTTGAGTATGAAATTGACATGGCCAATGTTAACCCCCATTTTTGTCATTTTTGATGTTCCACTGCTTTATGTAACAGATGTTTTGGAGCTTTATCTTCTTGCTGATCAGCTCTTTCTAACCATATTGTCTGTATCCAGAGTACAGTGCAACCACATCTCTTCCCCTTTCTAAAAGCTTAGCCCAAAGTAACCTCACGGTTTCCAGGTTGAAGCAAGAAAGGGTGATCTAAGTTGAGAAAGATAAACATAAAAGTGGCTATTTCATCGTTAGCCAGCAAATACTGAGTAGATTAGCTAATGAAAACATTTTACATTGGTATAAACTGACAACTGGTTGGTGGAGGAGAATTATGGTACGGCATGTTGGGTTGGTACAAATGTCAGATTTAGAGGTATTAAAGCAGGGTTGTCCAATTTCAGTCTGCAAAGGGCTACCAACAGGCCAGTATTTGACCCATTGGTGACAAGGGTTTTTTTTATAATACAGGACAAAATCACTTTAGCTTTTTTTAGCACACAGCTGGACCGATAGATTGAATCATAGGATTGGAGGAGTATAGGGGTATATAGGGTCAGTTAGGATTTATTATGTATGCATATATCAACTCCCTGAAGAAGAAACCTGAGTGGTTTTGAAACGCGTTGGAGGAGAGCATTGAGTGAGAGCCTGTTCTTTGAGAAAGATTCGGAGGTGGAAGAGTGAATCACCAATATACCTAACGGAAGTGGAAGAGAGAAGATTTACAACATTTGGACGCCCAACAACATGCTGACCGATTGCTGAGCGGGCTGGAGAAACGCTATGAGTCAAAGCGCATGAAAATCGGTTATTCATCAAGGAGAGGCGGTCCAGCTGTGTGTTAAAGCAGGCTTTAAAGACACCAGATAAGTGTAATAACTCATACCGGCGTATGATGAAGTGATTTATGTGGACTGTGTGTTGTGCATGAATATCCTGATTCTCGTAGCGTCTACTGCCGTTCAAATTATATGAGAGCCGGTTGTCATGTGACGGAAGGTGATTAGGCTGGGAGACGGAGTGGATTCGCTAAACACCAGATAACGGTTGGATTTGGTCTGGTGTGGGATAAAGAGACACATATGGATTTCTGTCTTTGCCACATGTAGTTACACTTTCAATTAGAGTGTCAAATACAGCGATAAGGATATTCTCTTTTTATTGCTACTTTGTAGCGTGGTTACTCTTCCTTGAATAATACTTTGTATCTCTACTCTGCTCATATGTTTTTGGACTTCTTTTGATTTTTTTATATATACCGGTATATAGAGAGGGAAAGTTTGTGGGAGTTTTTCTGTTAGGGGTAATTTGAGGATTTTAGTGGTACCCTGTGTAACATAAATGATTGCCATGCAGTGGATGTCTACATTACAATGGCTTTCTAAATGTTAAGAATATTTTGAGGGAAGGATCTGTGGCATCGTAACTATTATGGTGTTTGAGGTGCCCCAGAGTATTATTCCTTCACTTTTTTAGGTGTTGATCTGTGGCATTAAAACTGTTATAGTGTTTGGGGTGCCTCAGATTATTATCCCAGTGTTTTGGGGTTTTATCTGTATGTGTGAGACTGTAATCTTTTTTATGTTTTTAATTTATTATGGTTTTTGAATATTGGATTATTAAAAATGTCTTTACTTCTCGTCTATTGTGTGAATATCTGCACAACGGAGTTCCCACAAATGCTCGAAGCGCCAGATTATTTTTTGTTATAAATTGGTTTGAGAACTTGTGGAGTAGTGGTTCTAGGTCCGGCTGCTGAGTATTTGTTATACCTCTCTGTTTCATTTGTGCGCCACCATAGTTGTATCTTATTTTCGTTTTAATTCCTTTAGTACACCCACACAATATACATATAACATTTTTTAGGATAAGTAAGGCTTTCTTTTGATGCCATATTTATATGTATAACCTATAATTTGCTTTGATAATAATATAAAAAAAAGGAAAAAATTGAAAAAAAAACATTTTTATAGGTTTTCCTCTAAAGATTTGTACTCAGTGCCTTTTTTAATAGGGACTGGATAAAAAGTGTGAGCATTTGTTCATACCTACCAAGTGTCTCATTTTTAGGGGGGTGTTGTTCCTCTGACACACAGATCCATCCATTGTAAATGGGAAAAACTTTGATATCACTCTAAATTATTTATTCAGCTACACAAAGGGGAGTCAATAGGTCATAAACTAAAATATATATTTAATGTTGTACCCTCACAGTCCTGTCCCCAGCAACTCCAACTAAAACAAAAGTGTCCCCCTTGTTAAGGCATATTCTTTGTCTCTCTCTTTCTCATGAATAGCGTGAGGAGAGAATGGCAGAGAACAGTGGCAAATTGCCTTTTCCACTGTGGCTCCATTTGCACGTGATTGCTGTAGCACCAATCACAAGAACAAAACCACTAGGGAATGACTGGAACTGACTGCTCCAGTCTTGGAGCAGTCAATTACAGTCTCCCCACCATGATCACAACATGCTCTGAGATGCAGATGCACTAAAGGTCGAAGACGGCTCATAATAGTGATGTCATTTCGATGCAGTGTCAAAGGTACATCACAGTATGCACTAAAGTCTCTTCGACATCATATCCCCATCAGTCTGACAAAAATCACTGCCTTCCCCTACCAACGCTGAATGGAGGTGGTAGGGGAAGGTGGTGATCACCTTCCTGGTCGCTGCATTGATCACCTACCCTATTGGTTAGTTGATCCAATGCCAGGAGGGGCATCAGGAGGGGTCTTGATGCCCCCAGCAAGGTGTGATTTTCTTTAAACCCCCCAAAATGGCACATAGTGTAGGATAAGAGAGCACACACTATGTGCTTTTTTATAAGATATACACACAATTGCCCCGATACTAATGGGAGTGATCGTGTATATGGTTACGTTAGAGTGGGGCAGTATGTTGAATATTACTGTGGGGGGGGTGCAGCATGTAGAATAATACTTTGTGTGGGGACAGCATGTAGAATATTACAGTGTGAGGGGACAGCATGTTGAATATTACTGTGGGGGGCAGCATGACAAATAGTACTGTGGGGGGCAGCATGACAAATAGTACTGTGGGGGGGCTGCAAGTCACATTTTAACTTGTGTGAGGCAGCATATGTGAAATATTAAGTTGAAGGGGCAGCATATGTTCAATATGAACTTGTGGGGAGGAGCATGTTGAACATAAGTATTGTGGGGCAGCATGGGGAGCATCACCATTGTGTGTTAGCCCCACATATACTGACTGACACCCGCCAGCCTTATTCCCTTAACCAGGCAGTTCTCATGGGGTTTTATGGCTTCCAGTAGGCAAGAGAACAAGGCTGGGGGGGTAAGATGGCGTACATGGGGAGCTGTGGATAGCAGTGGGCAAGGTGACAAGGCTGGGGGGCTCATACAGCGTACTCCACTCCCCTACTGACCAAGTCGAGAAGCAGAGAGAATGCTCTCGGACTTCAGGATTGTCATCCTGCTGATAATGTGTAAGGGAGGGCATCCCTTCCACATCAACAAGAGCTCGACAACCTTGTATGCTGTATGCTAATGGTGACCTTCTCCTCCCCTCCTCTTGTATCCCTGAATTTTATTGCATATGGAGATGTGTGTCTATATCGAAAAGTCAAAGTGCTTTGAAAACATCAACAAAATTATATCTCCACAGCATCGACCTTTAGTGTATGTTGGTCATTTTGTGATCATTAACCCATAACGTGCCAAGACCTTCATCCTTCCTCAAAGGACAGAATTATGTGACAGTCCTGGCACTTCATGAAACATTAAGGGATTACATATATATGTATCTGAGTAAATATAGGTGAGTGAATTAGTGGTGCATTCATTCTCACTGATCCACCTGTACTGAAGCTGGAAAATCCTTGCTTATTAGTAGCCCTTGAGAACGAAACTTAGTCATCTCTGGGCTAAAGTGTCGAGACAGGCTACTGGAAGGGAAAGCAAGCACATGATATATAACTGCCTACTCTCCTTTATAAGCCCAACTGATCTTGCACATGCTGGACTCCTATTGGCTGGGCACACATTTATGTCAAACAAAAGCTGAAGTGTGGCCAACATTCAGTTTTCAAAACCCAGACAAAAAGAATACCCTACAAGCACAGGTTTAGTGACACAGATTGAGACATCAACACAAACAAAAACGAAAATATATTTTTCACTATGCTTTTGATTAATAAACCCCAATTTATCTGTGGGAGTAACATGTATTATGTATTATGCCTTTCATTTTAACTCCCTCCCCAGCTGACTAATTATAGTAGATGGAGGGCTGTCAATAAGAGGCTCATTAATATGAATAACTATTCTAATGATGCAAGCTCAAAGCCTTCGATTTCAGTTATCCAATTATATCTCAGAATTCAAATTAATGAAATGCATATGTAGCCACAGAACACAGTGTTAAAAAAAACTTGATGAATGTGAAAATCTTTAACCCTTTGAGTGCTAGAGGGGTACGCAACGCATTGCTTTGCAATGCGTTGCGTACCCCTCTGGCACTCAAAGGGTTACCCTTTAAGGTCCATAGAGGTGCATAATGGAGCAGTGTTTTAAACATCCACTGGGTCCTTAAAGGGTTAATTAACCTTTTGAACACGGTATCCAATGTGGAGCAATGCATTGGCGACCTTTCTAACACCCATTGATAAATTTTAAAAATAAATACATAGTATATATTTATGAATTTATACTTACAAGAGCATTACAGCATAATTAAAACCACCTTATAATACCACCCACAGACTTAATTTACTAAGGACATACGATCCTAATGGCCACTGTGAATTCTGCCCTTGTATTTGTTCAAGGGACATTATCTTCAATTAGTCCTGGAAGATGCTAGCAGGACCACGAGATAAACAATGTGGTCACCACACGTAAGTATTAACCCTTTAAGAACCAGAGGGGTGGGCAATGCATTGCTTTGCAATATGTTGTGCACACCTGTAATCCCTAACCCTTTGAGTGCCAAAGGGGTATCCAATACATTGCCTCCCTGGCACTCAAAGGGTTAACTTTTTGAGTGCGAGAGGGGTATGCAACGCATTACTTACCCCACTGCCACTCAAAGGGTTAAAGGGTTAAGTACATTTATGGACTCAGTCTTCTTCAGTTTGACCAAACTGCCATTAAGTGTCATGTCTGCCTCCAAGGACGAAACATCCAGGACTAGCTGATATCTCTTGAAGCAAGGCCATTAGGATTTTCTGGCTATAGTAAGGTAAGTGAGATGGTACTTCTCCTTTAATCACTTTGTCCTACAGTGCAAATTGTTACTACAATATAAAATGAAAGTATAAACCAGAAAATGTATGGTTCTTTGGTGCTCAGTGTTGTATGAGGATGTATTCCTTCATTGCTAATGATATCTCCAGTGCATCCTATATAATAATTTGCTAGGATGTTTGTCAGAATCCGTCATGCGCAGTATAGACTGCCCGAAAGCACAGAATGCTGGGAGGTATAGGAGTGCTGGGAGTTCTGTGCTGGGAGCATTCTGTGCTTTCGGGCAGTCTCTACAGTGCATGACTGCGTCAGTGGCAGGACACAGAGAAGGACCGGCCTCTTAACCCTTTGAGTGGCATTCAAAGGGTTAACATCACCCAGACCTTGGCCCGTGTATACGGGCTTTTACACTAGTTGTTTCATAATGTAATGGAGATGTCTCTAGCATCAAATGGGTTATATATGATACATTTGTATCATGTTGTATAACAATGCATACTAAAAAGGTGAGAGCCAGCTGTCTAATGTACATATACATTATTGCTTGGACCATTAGGAGCAGCAAACAATAATTAACCCATTGATTTCCAGGGGTTATGCAACGCATTGCAGAGCAAAGCGTTATGTACCTCTCTGGCACTCAAAGGCTTAAAGAACAATATGATATAATCTAAACCAGGGTTAATCAATAGTTGGATGTACATCTGTTATAGAGACTTCCACTCGCATCATTCACAGCCAGCTATTAGCTGGGTAAGGGTGATAAGAATTGTGGCTGGATGTTCTGCATTTTGACTACCCCTTGACCTAAAACCTTAGAGTGCCAGTGAGTTGTGCAACACATTGCTTTGCAGTGCATTTCATACCCCTCCTGGCATTCAAAGTGTTAAGAAATGTTAAATGGGGACTAGGCATTTGTGGGATAATTTCTATGATGACCAATACACACTATTCATTCTATGTAAAATACAAATGGGAAAACTGGATATGATTCTGCAGAAGGTCTGTTGCCATGGTGACCAGTGTACACTGCTTACTGGGTTATGGTAAGATAAAGCATTCATATCCTGGAGCAAAAATAAGGTCATAGGCTTTTGTGGCAAATGTTGTTGTCATTGTTTGTATAAACCATGTTTTCTCTCGTGTATCTTGTTACTGCTCTGGTGAAGGCTAACAGGCAGAAATGTTGACTGAAAGGTACCATGAATCTTCTGTTTTGTATTTTTGAAGTCTTGTGTACCTTGAGTAGTTTGTATCAGATATTTTTTTATTACACATGACTTCCAGGTATAAGATACAATCAAATAATCCCTTGTTCAAGTCCATGGAAATGAGATATGGGTGAGGTCAATTCTCTAGTGTGATACAATCTCAAAATCCTTTGTTAATCTATTGACCTATGAAGTATAATCTCTCCAACCTGAAAAAGAGGCTCCTTGGAATAGCACATAAATTGGAAAATATATCTCACTTGAGGGTTTCTCATCTTTATCTAGCTTTAGTCTTTCTCTTTCCATTTGGTTTGATAATTTAAGGAAATAGCTCAAAAATCTGTGAAGCAAAAATGTCACATTAATTATGACTGTTGGGAATATTGCTGTCCTGTGAGATACGAGTGTTTCAATAAACAATAAGGCCTCTGGCAAAACTGCAAATGGAGGTCACTAAATGTAGGAACAGACTTAGAATCCCTTAAAGATTAGTGGTTGCCTCCTTTGGGTCCATTACCATTTGTGGTAAAAGCAGCCACTGTCTGTTTTGCACCCAGGACAACTTCACTACTTTCTGATCATATGATTCAATTGGTTCATGGGACATCTGACAACCAAAGTTGTGGCCCCTGAAAACTGGAGGCCCCCAACATGCATAACTACTCCTGAAGATAGTGGAGCACCCCAATCAAGGAGAATCTTAGTAAACCTGAAACAAAACAGTTGCACGTTATGTGCCAAATTATAATAAAGGAGATCTGTCTTTTCTACAAATTGCTATTGCTTTGCTTCTCATATTACAAAACATTTGCCTTGATAAATATGCTCAGGGGTGTCTATGGGTTGTACAATACTGGACAACATTTGAGTTTGCCTACCCTGCCTTTATTTTAGACATGATTGATAACATGGGTTCACAAGTCCCTATTTGTCTTCCCTGCATAAAAGAGTTAAAAGGTGAACAAGAAAAGAGACACCATAGTGGATCAGATTTTACAAAACTAGTCACAGCATTAAAGATCTCAAGGTGTCTGTACTGATGGGAAATTTTCATAAACAGAGAAACAGAAAGACCTAGGATTATTAATTGATTACCAAGGTAAACAGTGCGAACTGTGGCCTGAACCATGTCAAGGAATTTATGTCACGTTATTCCACACAAGAAACATATTTGGGTCCCTTTGGGTACCAGAGGGGAGCACAATGCATTGCAAAGAGATGCATTGCTCCCTTTCTGGCAGTCAGTGGGTTAACCCATGCATTCCATATACTTAGCCATCTTTGGCTGTGAGTCACAAACTCAATACACACTAAATTTACTGGACCTATTCACATATTAAAAGGGAAATAAATCTTGTACCACTTGCCAGATACAAAGAGATGCGTCTCCTGGAGTCTAAGGAATGGTCTATACAGACAATGGCGATATGAGATTCAGTGAAATTTAAACTTAAAAAGAATTTGAATAAGTGTATAACCTGTCGTATATTTTGTATTCAGCCTTCATTGTAAAAATGTCTAAAAAAGAGACCTAGTTGTCTTCAAAGCTTGCATTCTAAAGTTACTAAGTTAGCCAATAAAGTTATCACTTTTACTATACCAGTCTCATCTCCTGCTGCATTAAAGAGACCCCTGAAAATTACATTTCCACTTCTATATCTTATAAATGGGTGCATTGAAATATTGTTATTACAATTAGGAACCTGAAATGACTCACCTATTGCCAAATTGTTGTAGAAGACACAAGAGTAGTACCTAAATCACAAGGTTAAAAATGCATTTTAATTGTTTTATAATTTCATTGTTTATCTTCACTTACAACTTGACAGCTGGAGACATGTCTATTGCATTGCTTCTTAATGTGTTGGAGATATTTCCAGTCTGCAAGGAATTAATTAACCTATGTCTTAAATATGGGGCACATTATATACCAAAATATTAACCTACCACTCAATGACATAATAGTTCTGGACCCCTGTGCAAACATTTTTGGGCCCCTAACACATAAATATTTTCACAGATGAATAACTAGTACCTATTGGAACTTGGATTCTGGGACCTGGCACAACTGTACCCTCTGTAGTTTGTCTTCAGCTACCACTCACAGACTCCAAGTAAAGGAATATAGTAGCCAGAAGTTCTTCACTTATGCACCCTGTTATCCCAGAGGTTGAACCCCAAGATGTGAAAGGTCATGGGGACTTTCAGGAACACTTAATTAAAGCAGGAATCAGATAACAGGCAGATTAGAGGTTATATTACAAGGCAGCAGAGATTAGGCATGGTCAGGATGAGCAGAAGTAAGTCACAACCAGAAGAGAAGGGCAGGCATAATAAAATGAAACAGTGGACATATAACCAGGGAGAAGAGATTAGAATGAGCAGGAGTCAAACCAGAAGTGAAAAGTAGGTATAGTCAAATGGAGCAGAGGTCTTATTAACAGTGAGCGGAGAGATAAACAATATGTTCAGGTATAAAGAACACAATCAGAAGGACAAAGCAAGGAGCTCTTTCTCACTGGAATAATATGTCAGATATGGAGACTAGGTGACTGGAAGGAAGTTGAAGTGTAAAATGTTACACTGGGGAATATTTCAGGACTAATAAGGATAACATTACAATGAAAGAAAGAGCTATTCAGCATCCAGGAGAGAACAGCGGGCAAAGCAGCTGCCTCCCATTCTAACAGACAGGTCTGATTCTTGATATATCTCCCCTGCTTCTGGAATGTTCCCTGGGCAGTCTTTTAGCAGGTCTATGAACATATATTTGATATAATTCCTTTACTAGCCAGGAGATATACACATTTTCATCTGGTTCCTTAGGATGCAAGCTCAAGGCAAGGACCTCTAGGGTAGTGTTTTCTGAAATACTACCTGTGCCATGGTCCAGTGCGGGTAGGCAGAGGGAGATCGGGGAGCTTAATGCATGGTTCAAGCATTGGTGTAGGAAGGAGGATTTGGGGTTTTTAGAGCCCTGGGCTGACTGCTCTTGGGTACAGTCTATATGGAAGTGAAGGATTGCACCTAAATGGTAGGAGAGCCACCATGCTAGGGGAGAGAAGGTTGGAGGAGCTTTTAAGCTAATAAAGGGGGAAGGATATAGATAGCAAAAATTGGGAAGATAGAGTAGATAGGAACTGGGTCCAAGTAAATGATCACGGGGGTGGAGAAAGGGGTGGGGATAAATTTAATCAATAGGGAGGAACTCCTATTAAGTGAAAATATAGAAAAAAAAGGCATGTAGGGGTAAAATATGTAAATACTTCAAAATGAATTGTATGGCAGCAAATGCAAGAAGTATGCTATATAAAATAGAATTGCTGGTGGTTAATGAGCATTTGGACATAATTGGTATAACTGAAACATTGTGGAATGATACACGTGATTGGAATCTAAATATAGAGGGATATTCCCTGTTTAGGAGGGACAGGATTCATAGAAAAGGGGGAGGTGTGTACTTATATTTGAAACCAGCGCTAAATCCAGTTTTAAAGGGTGATATTTGTGAGGAAATTGTCCATAATGTGGAGTCTTTGTGGGTAGAAATTGAGACTAAATGTGGCGTAAAAGGTAAAAAAAAAAAAAAAAAAAAAAAGGTGTTAGTGGGCGGGTATATGCTACAAACCACCAAATATTGATGAGAATGTTGAGGCTCAACTGCTACTGCAAATGAGGAAAGCTGCACAGCTTGGGCATACTATAATTATGGGAGATTTTAATTATTCAGATGTCAACTGTAATAATGAGACCTGTCAGAGTGCTAAGGGAAGCAGGTTTGTAAGCATGCTTCTGGAAAGCTACATGTCACAAATGTTGGAAGTGACGACAATAAATAACAATGTATTGGACTTAGTGATAACGAATAACATAGAAATGGTATCCAATATTAAGGTAAGTGAACATTTAGGAAACAGTGATCACAACATGGTTACATATGAGATCAGTTTGTCAAATCAAAACTGTATAGGTTCGACCAAAACTCTTAATTTTATAAAAGCCAACTTCAATTTGTTAAGAGCTTCAGTTTAAAGGGAAAAATGGTCAGAATTCAAATTTAGGTTGCAGAAATGTACCCAACAGTATATACCATTGGAGAACAAATGTAAAACAAGTAAATCGCAGTCATTGTGGTTAAAGGGACAGTAATGTCCCAGAAACATTGTATCCAGTTTTATAGAGTTTAAAATAATAAACAATATGCTCCAAATCCTATCTCTCAAACCACTCCCTCCCCTTCTCCTGATGTCAGCTGTAAAGCTGACAGCAGGAGATTCGAGTTGTATGACTCGAGGAGGCTCTTCAGCAGAGCCGAAATCTCGTTATTTAAAAATAATTACTTCATTGGAACAATAAGATTTTGGCTCTACTGCAGAGCCGCAAGTTGGTCCCCGGACCAGGATCTCCTGCTGTCAGCTAGACACTGACGTCAGGAGAAGGGGAGGGAGAGGGGAACTTTCAATGCCTATATCTCTCAAACCATAGCGGTTTGAGAGATAGGGTTTGGAGTGTATTGCTTATTATTTTAAACTCTATTAAACTGGATACGATTTTTCTGGGACATTAGTGTCCCTGTAACTACAAATGTAAAGAAGGAAATGGCAAGGGGAGAAAAAAGCATTTAAACTATGTAAGTCTGAAGGAACTGAACATCCTTTCTTAAAATACAGGGAGTGCAACAAAGATTGTGGAAAATCAATTACGTTTGAAAAAAGAGATGATGAAACTTGGATTGTAAGGGAAAGCAAGACTAATCCAAAAAAGTTTTTCAAATATATAAATAGCAAAAAAATTAAAGGGATAGTAGTGCCAACTTTTACAAAAAAAGCAAATCTTGTAGGCATTAAAAAATTTAACTAAATGCCCCCAGGCCCATCTCTCAAACTTTTATGGTTTGAAAGATATTCTGCGCTAAATTTCCCCCCTCCCTCCCCTTTCCCTGACATCAGCACTCAAGCTGTCTGCAGGGGAATCCGGTTCCATGAAGAGCGGAGGCTCTTCAGCAGAGCCGAGATCGCGTTATTGCAAACCAAGCACACTTTGTAGACCATTCTAGTGAAGGATTTCTTTCTCAATAACGTGATCTCAGCTCTGCTGAAGAGCCTGATGGGACAATTTCACACTCAGAGGGACAGAGAAGTATGGCAGGTAAAACGAATGCTGCATTTTAATTCTTTTACTTATGGGTTGAATAGAGACAGATAATTTCTGCCACATTATCACATTGTGGATTAACCTTTACAACAGTCCCTCTGGGATCATAAATACCTTGGACTACTCAGGGGAAGAATGCAATTTAATTCACATCCCCTACCATTAACTGATCAAAGAATCGGTGTCTGAAATGAGTTTTTTTATCTGATTTCCATTATAAACAATGTAATGTGTACGTGTATTTAAGAGAGATGTT
The DNA here is from genome assembly GCA_037306005.1 of Rhinophrynus dorsalis. Lineage (NCBI taxonomy): Eukaryota > Metazoa > Chordata > Amphibia > Anura > Rhinophrynidae > Rhinophrynus > Rhinophrynus dorsalis. Next base: position 455,704,310 of record CM074721.1, on the reverse strand, counting down.
TTCATACTTATCTGTAGAAAATGCCTGAGGAAGAGACTTAAGAGGTCTTGAAAGCTTGCATCCCTAAATCTGTTTAGTTAGCCAATAAAGGTATCAACTTTACTACATTTTTGCCTCCTGTATGAGTGAAAGGCAGATGAAATGTACATGGGATGAATGAATGGTTAACCTGTCAGATCTATCGTCTTCAGTTACAGTCAGATTTTCTCAATGCTGCTCCTCATATGGCCTTGTTCCACGAACCAGTGAAGCTAAATCTATACACAAAACAAGAAGCCCTGAAGGACAATATCTAAAAGTAGAGTTTATTTAAAAATATATTGAGCAAAGTGAAATATTATTTACAAAATATCAGTATAATAAAAACATATCACTCTCCAACTGTTATCCCCACCGATCTCACTGCTGTACTCTCCTCCATTGTCAATCATCTCCAGATATACAGGCAGTATGTCAGACAATCTCCACTGGTGGAGGCCCAGGGCTCACCACCAAGTGTTAGCCCTGTTGCCTCTACACACTTATGCGTTCTGTCTTAAATCTACCACCGTGTGGTTTTAATCACTGGACACCACCTTTCAGGATCGGCATAAGGGAAGTAATACCAGCAATCTTTAAAAACAGTCACAAAGGCAACAATAGAGTCAACGTATGTGACACGGATCAAACTTGAATTGAATGGTAAGATGTAATGAAAAGAACCGTTCAGTCTGAACTGTATATGAGAGTATAAAGTCTGGACGAACGGTTCCATCTGTAAGTCCTGAGGAAGCAGATAGTTTGATCCGCAACACTCATTGATTCTATTGTTGCCTTTGTGGCTGTTTTTAAAGATTTCTGGTATTACTCCCCTTATGCCAGTCTTGACAGGTGGGGTCCAGTGAATAAAACCACGCACCGGTAGATTTAAGACAGAACGCATAAGTGTGTAGAGGGACACGGCTAACACTTGATGGTGAGTCCTGATGTCTACACCAGCGGAGAGTGTCTGACATACTGCCTGTATATCAGGAGATGGTTGACAACGGAGGACAGGACAGCAGAGAGATTTGTGGGGGTAACAGTTTAGAGAATTATATTTTTTTATTATACTGATATTTTGTAAGTAATATTTCACTTTGCACAAGATCTTTTTACGCAAGATATTTTTAAAATAAACTCTACTTTTAGATATTGTCCTTTTGTGCTCCTTGTTTTATATAGAGAGATACATACATATACACACACATATACATACAATATGCACAGCAAACAACAAACACTCACACACATATACATGTATAGAAATACACAGATACATATACACAAATGCACACACATATATGTACAAATAAGCATATGTAATAGATTAAATTAATTAAAACTGTGTATTTTCAAAGAGTTTGTAAAGTTGCTGTAGAGCATGGGCAGATTGTCCTATCGGGGGATTGGGCATCCCCCGGTGGGCCGTTAGATCATGGGACGGTTGGAGAGATCAAAGCATCTCACCTGACCATCCCAAATTAGTTTAAAGTAGAGGTCTGTGCTGCCACCAGCTCAGGCACTCTCTGTGACAGCCCTCGCTTTCCTTGCTAAAGCAAAGCACCAGGCTATGACATAATATCCTGGAGCGTGCACTCCCATGCCGCAGAGGTACCACAAGGGGGCGATGATAGGGACGCTGGTGCTGGAGGCTGCACGGATCTCTTACTCCCCACACTGGACCAGCAGGTAATACAAGAGAGGAGGAAGAGACACATAGCTACAAGATGTGTTGAGAGGCAGAGGAAAAGAGGAGAATACTAGATGGAGAGTGAGGTGGGTAGAAGAAAGGCAGGGAACTGAGGAGGTCTGACTGAGCAATATTAGGGAAGATGAGGAAGCAATGGGAGAGAGTGGAGGGGTGCAGGGAAGAGGGGATGAAATAGACTGGGCGGGAGAGGAAGCAGCAAAGGGGCCTGTAGGTAGAAAGAGAAAGGGAGTAATAGGTTGGGAATGAGAGTATAGAAAAGGGCTGGGGAAGAGTGAGTGGAGGAAAGGGGGTGGGAGTTGCTAGGTTTGTATTTAACCCTATGAGTGCCAAAATCGTGTGTGTGTGTGTGTATATATATACATATATATATATATATATATATATATATATATATATATATATAATACACACAAACACCAGCTAGTGGGCTAGTTTAAAAAAAAAAATTGCCCGGGCTGTTATTCCCCTACAATCCGCCCTTGTTGTAGAGAATGGAGTTTTATATAGTTATGGTGACTGAGATAAGGGAAAGCATAATGTGTCAATCACTGTATATCTATGAGTCCGAAAAGAACCAATAAATGGGTTATATTTCACTGAATATAATAGCTTAGGTATAATAATTTATTACACAAAAGAATATCATTGTGTCAAAGGGCAACAGCTAGAGCGGTTGAATAAAAGAGTGTAATATAAATCACAAATAGGAAAGTACAGTTTATGCAGTGCATGCTAGAGGGTGATACATTAGGAAAACTGGAAGATTCTGTGTATTATATCAAGGCCAAAATTCACCAAATACAGCATGATAGGAAAAAAAGCTGAATCGATTTACCAGTTCTTATATGCTGTAGTTGTGGCTTTCATGTTATTGGACTACAACTCCCATTGCCGGCTAATCCCCTCCAATATATGTTGTCAGATACTATGGATGAAATATCCTGGAGTCAAACAAGCAAGGAAGAGAACAGAGTGTAGTCGTGTAGTAGTCACCTACAACCCACAGCTTTTAGCATTGTGCAAAATCTCAAAAGCTCTACAAACAATACTACGTACCGATAGATAAAGGTACCACTTTTACTCTGCCAGTTTCCTGTATTTTCTGTGGCTAACGCACAACCACCTATTACCTATATGTCAAATACTATTCGTTAAGATTCTTAAAATTATTTCGCAAAATTGTCGCAAATAACATTTCTTTATAACTTTTATGCTCACGTTTTAACAAATGCCTTTAATCATTTTTTTTTTTTTTTTATTTAAAGTACTACATGGCAACCAGCTGTCCTAAACTGGCGTTCTTAATTTTATAACTATCAAACACACGGTTACAGACATTTTAACGCTTCTTTTTGCTTAAAGGGATAGTAATACTTCGTTTTAACTTTATTTTATTTTGTAGGCATTAAAAAACCATGAAGAACGATATAAGTCTTATCTCTCAAACCTTTATGGTTTAAGAGATATTCACAAGCAAAGTTTCCCCTCCCCGCCCCTTTTACCTAGTGTAAGCCATCTCTTCTCAGATGTGAATCTGGTTGTAAGACCAGACAGATAACAGCAGGGGACAATCTTCTTTATATGAAAACAATTAAAGCCCTGCCCCCCTTGACAAGCTTTTCAGGTTTTTCCCCTATCTTAATTGAAGATTGTCCCTCTGTGCAATCTACCTGGGCACCTCCCTTCTGCTTTGGCTGAGCAGTGTTACATCAGTAAAAGTACTATGATGATTAATTAGAGCTGTTTTTATTATGAAACATTACTATCCCTTTAACTTCACGTTTAGAAATCTCCCCCATTCTTACTAAACTGCAAACTTAGCTGTGTGGTTCAGCTTACAGAGCTGAAATAGAAGCTTACAATTATTTTCATCACATAGACTAAAGCATATGGAAAATATTGGAAGACCTTGAAAGAATGGGATCTATATAGGAAAATGAACCTTAAATTTCATTACCTTACTGTCATGTTCTGCCCCTTTTTCTTTGTCTTTTGTGATTCCTTGTCTGGTTTTCCTTTTATTTTCCCTTGTTATCTAGATCCTGGTTCCACACCTTGTCTTGTGGTTGCTCTGAGCCTTTATAGAGTCTCTGTGCAGTTTACTGTATCATTACTGAGTGTTATCTTGTGTATTGACCTGGCTTCCCCTGAGAATTCCCTCCTGTATTGTGATTTGGTACCGTGCTCATCTGATATCCCTTTAAAGTCCTTGACTCTGTTTATTTGACCATTCCTCTGTCTGCTGCTTTGTACTGCATTGTCCACCCTTTCCTGATTTGACTTGTCTGGCTTCCCAATTGTCATGACCCTGTTGGGCTTCTTCCTCCTCGACCACCCTGTTGGACTTCGACTATCCTGTTCTCTGTCTTCTCAGTCGAGCTCCAGGTCTCTGTGTTCCTGTGTAACAACTACAAGTATACAGCAGGTGGATTATTTGTTCAGTATCCTCTTTGATCCCAGTTATCTGTGTAGTCATCCTGGGTGCGGGCTAGCTCCTCTAGCCGGCATTAATCTGGCCTTGCGGCCAGCATCACTAATTCAGCCTAGGCCACAACAAGGCAACCCAAGTAGCAGCCATTGCCATACAGCTTCATAGTCTTCGTTCCCTAGCATCTGGCCCACTGGGGAATGCCATGCAGTATACCTGTATTGGCTGTTGTTGTGCTTTTATCATAGTAGTTACATCAAATAGCAGTCTGTCACATCTTTGTGGAGAGTCTACTTCAAAGAGTTCACCAGGCCGCTTACACTGGGTGCTTAGTCTGTCAGATCATTACACCTACATTATCTATATGTAGAGAGGATATATATGTAGAGAGGAGTGGAGACACTTTTGAAAACACCATTGACTATCTCAGACTAAAAACAACTCCATTAATAAATAGGAGAGCTCTAAAAGGAGAACCATCATGCGATAGTTTCTCTGCAGAAGGTCTGCTGATATGGGAGCCTCAGAGTGGTTTCAGTTGCAGAGCATATCATGCAATCTGCCATAGACAGCAACAGGGAGGGACCTGTAGGGTTGCCACCCACCTGGTATTTTACCGGCAGGCCAGTAAAAAAATTGGCTTCTGTCCAATGTTAAGTCTATGGAGGGAATGCCATGGCCGGTAGTTTTTTCAGGAAAAGGTGGCAACGCAGGGACCTGTCAAGTCTTAACCATTGCTGCCTACTGGAGCTATAGTGCTAGAACATAAATCCATGACTTAGGTCTCATATTTCACTGTGAAATCCCAGCCCCACATCCAGCCATGGGGGTCACTTTATTATTTCCCCAAAAGTGTTGAAATGTTTGGGGACACACAGAAGAGCTCCTGTCTGTTTACTAAGAGCAGTAAGTAAAAAATTAAAGTGGAGAAATTCTAAGGCAAGCCAACTGCACCATAGTGGAAAATAAGAATTCTCACTGATTTCCTTGGGGATTTTAACACCTTGAATGTTAGAGATATATCCAATGCATTGCAAAGCAGTTTGCTGGAGATATCTTTACAGTGGGTTAAAGCCCCATTTAAATCAGTAGGATATTTATTTGATCCCTGTGGTGCACTTGATTTACTCCATAATTTATCCTCAGTTTATTTGTACATATGTTCCTAAGTACACACCCATGGCAATAGACTTTATCTTTAAAGGAGTAGCAAACTTTTTTTTATGAAAACACTTAGGTTATAGAGCTTTTTCGGCTGAGTAAAACAAAGGTACTCTAACTGCTGTCAGTTGTTTTATTCAACCCTTATAACAGTTCAAATAATCAGGAAGTGAATTTACTGTGTGTTTACTTCCTGGCAGTTATAACTGACAGGAAATGACTCAGCAGGTTCTATCACATTCTATGGAGAAATGTAAGTCACTGGCTTTCCTCCCATTAGAATCTAACAGAATTACTTATTGGAATTTGACCACTAGAGGGCACTGCTAATGTAAAAACCACAGGTTTCAACTAATAATGTTGGAAACAAGCATCTGTCAGCAGTGGGTGTATCCTTATTTTACTCCAAAGGAAAAGCCCTACAATATATATTTTTTAATTAAAAAACTTTACTGCTCCTTTAACCCCTTGAGGACCAGTGGAGTGTGCAACACATTGAAAAGCAATGTGTTGCACACCACACTGGTCTTCAAAGCGTTGAAATAGGTGAAATTGTGTTTTAGAGAGCTGAATTTATGCAAATGAAAGGATTATTTGCCCATTAATAAATCCCACCATTCGTTAGCGTGAGGGACCTGATACTTATTAGAATTACCAAGAAATGTCTGTATATGAAATAAAAGCTTTTATCCTATTTATTAGTAAAACCAAAGAAGGCTGGCAATTCAGCAAATTCTTCCTGTTACTGAAGAAATCCCAAGGATGCTGCACATGTAGACCTGTAGTTCACAAGCTCGTTACCTAGGGGAAACAAGGATTTACTTCTACATTCAAATAGGAAACACATAATGAATGTCACTGTCTAAAATAGCCCACTTATTACTATTGTATCCCAGGCCCTTGCACATCAGTATATATGCACCCCTGGCCCAGAATCACAGAGGTTCATCTCAAGCACAGATTCTACAGGGAATGTGTCCTAGTTGCCAGGAAACTGGTATTCCACTGGATCTACATCAATCGAGGGAAACCTGGGGGCTTGCAGCTGTTTTTGGACTGCAGTTTACATCAGCTGGGAATGGTGGGAGTAAACCATTTGAGTGTCAGATGGGTACTTAATTCATTGCTTTGGAATGTATTGCGTACCCTTCAGGCTTTCAAAGGGTTAAAGTCCAACAACAGCTGGAGGTCCAGTGTTTCCCCATTTTCTGTCTAGGCCTGTTGCTTAGAACATAATGCAACACATAGGCATATTGACTTGAGGCTGATGAACTAAGGAAAGGGGAGTAATTCTGGACAAATAAAACATTTAATTTATTTAAATGGGTTTTTAACCCTTTGCATGCCAGAGAGGTATCCAGCTTATTTTCTAGTATTGTCTAAGCAATAAATTTGAGACTGAAGAGGTTAAAATCAATGGCCACTTCCAAGCTGACTGTGGTGATGCTCGGTTCACACAATCCTCACAGTGGGATACATGGTTGACCCGAGGACCACTTAGGTCTTTTCCTTCCCTGATATTCAAACTAAATACCACCTTGAATCTACACATCTTTTCCCCTACTTTAAAGTCAAGACTTATGTTAATAAGGTACTTCGTGACATAAACCCCACTCAGTCAGATAGCTCTTTCAATGCCTTTCTCAGGCATACTGATACTAACCTTTTCAAAACAACTAATGTATACAAAAATCTCCCGACTCAATATTCATCCTACACACCAGGTCTGGGGGCTTGGATGCTGGAGCTACCCCACATTAAAGCAAACTCATTACTAGAGGCCTTTAACAGGTGGCTCAAATGCACACCTGCATCTTGCTTTCAAGATCTGCAGTACTGAATCCTTCTTAGTGCATATGTTCCTCCTATCCTTGTCCACAGAGTTGGCCTTGGGGAGTCTGATACTTGTCCAAAATGTGGAGCACCACAAGCTGACCTGATAAATATGCTATGGCAATGTCCCTTCATTACACATTTTCCGGAGGGTTCCAGGACTTTATTTCGAAGGCGACTGCTATACAGATTTCGATAGACTCCCCTTCCTTCATACTGGGTATTTACCATACCCCTGACCTGCTTAACAGACATACAGAACGACTCATTGACATACTGACCTTGGTAGCTGTGAAGTGCATATTGACATACTGGACTACAGTAACTCACCCTACCATACAGGATGGGTGGACAAGACACAACACTTTCTTAGACTTTTCTGGCTTCATGTCACACATGACAAAGGACATGACTGAGAATTATGTATCCGACTGTGGGAACCCTTCATTAAAACACTACCTACTGAATTCCGGTCACACTTCTTTGACAGTTTTAGATACACCTCTTGGATGGCAGCCACAGACCTCCGGGACTAAGTAGCAGCTATTTGAACTCATCTGGGTGAGGGATACAGGTGATCTGTGTGTATGCTCATAGATTAGGATGATTCTGCCAACCATCCCATGGATACAGATGCGAATCTGTGTATATAAAATAACTAGGGGGTCGGAGGCCTCCAGGGGGCACGAAAAGGAAGGTGGGGTTGTCTAAGTTTGCTTTTAATGTGTTGGAGCTTATTGTGCCCTATAGGCCTTGATACCGCTGGCTACTATCACTTCCATTTCCAGCAGATTGACCATACGGGGCTCTACAATTAGTCATGTTCTTTATTGCATTCTCTTCTAGCGATGTTACTGTGCCCCTCTTAGATGTCTGTGACTTGTTAACTTGTTTAAAAAACATGTCCTACTTTATAGACAGTGGGATTGGCTGTTGGCCAGGAGATAAAGGCAAGGAGAGGAAGACAAATTACATGCCTTCAGGGACAGAAGAAGAAATTGCAGGACCTTCTCCATTACAGCCAGGAGAACCTAATGCCCTAGCATCCCAGGAAGCAGAGACGCATAGGGGCCCCAAATTCTGGCACAAGGAGAATGCTGTTATTTCCAACACAAACTATAAAGCCACAGCTTCCCAAAACACAGAGCAGCCAGGAACCATTGTAATTTAGTAACATAGTAAATTAGGTTGAAAAAAAGGCACAAGTCCATCAAGTTCAACATTTGCCTCATAACCCAGAGACATGAGAATTACATAGCTTTCTTGCTTCCAAATAAGTTAGTCTTTATCAGACCTTCCTGATTTGCCTACTAATACACAGTATAAACCTGCATGTTCGCTTTTGATAGAAAGGTATCTAATTTTCTTTTAAATGTATCCATTTTATGTGCCAAAACAACATATTTGGGCAAGGAATGCCATAATTTAACAGACCTTACTGTAAAAAAACCCTTTTCCTCTGCTGAAGTAGAAACCTCCTTTCCTCTAATCTCCAGGGGTGTCCCATGGTTATTTGTTCAGGCATTGGAATGAATAGCTCACCAGAGAGATCCTTGTATTGACCTCTCATATACTTGTACAAGGTGATAAGGTCTCCTCTTAGCCATCTTTTCTCTAGAGTAAATAAACCAAGTTTTTCTAGTTGTTCCTCATATGTCAAGTCCTCCATTCCCCTAATTAATCTGTTGCTCTTCTCTGTACTATCCAGTTCTAGAATATCCTTTTTCAGAATGGGTGCCCAAAACTGCACTGCATATTCGAGGTGAGGTCTTACCAATGATTTGTACCAATTTATTTATTTATTTATTTTTATCAGTTTTGTTGCAAATTTCTGCACTTTACAAGTTCAATAATGTCTTTCTATATCCCTGCCTTCTGTGATGTCTCTTCTATGTTTGACAATCTGCTTGTGGCATGTTCCTTCATGTCTCAGTCACTCTAGTTATGCGAGTAGACAAATAAAGGGATAGTAATGGATTCAAATACATGTAGCTCCAATTAATGCTCCTATATTGTGGGTCATGTAAATCAATTTCAAAGTACACCCCCCTCCGCTCCTTTTACCTCTTGGATGCGCTCACCCAGCCATTCTGGACAGCTCGCAGTGAAGGACAATCTTGAGTGAGTGCAAAGGGGGAAGGTTTTCATTATGCTCACAACGAGAAGATTGTCCCTCACTCTGACCTGTCCTGTCAAGCGAATGGATTCCACATCTGTGGAGAGCTAAAACGCCTTACTGTACATGAAGAAAACTAGTTGACTGTTTTTAATGAGCTGCTTTTGTTGACATTATTTACAATATAAAAATAGTCACAAAATACATTTTTCAACAGAAAAAACATATATTTTATGCCACTGTGGGAAAATTGGATTCAAAGTATGAACCTCTTCTTGTTTTAACCCTTTGAGCGACAAAGAGGTATCCAAAGCACTGCAAAGCAATGCACTGGATACCTCTCTGGCACTCAATGGGTTAAGTATATTAAGGAGAGATAGTTTAATGGTTCAAAAAGTTTTGCTTTTAACTCTTTATTGTCTCTTTCACTGTGTGGTATACCTGTCTGCCACTGAAGGGGTTAAATACCCTATTCAGGCTCTTTTTTTTTTTTTACTTTTTTTTAATTAAATCCCCTGTTTTGAAAGAAAAATAACACTTCTGTTCCTAAAACATCATGTCTCCAAATCAGTTATATCCACAAAATGCAACCATCGCTCTCAAAATCAGTTTTATTGCACAAAAAAAAGATTCCGTAGATCATAAAGTAAAGTTTGATTTAAACTAAAAAAAAATTGTGAACCATATAAAACTGTGGTATAATATATATATATATATATATATATATATACTTTAATGAAGCCTATGATTATCAGAATAATGATCAGGCTAATACAGGTACTGATACCAGCATAATAATAATTATTAAATTTGAAGCGTAATAGCCAATACTGATTTTCAATATGTTATCACACGCACAATTACATTTTAGTCTCAAAATGACTCTTAGAATGTTATAAAATCTCTTTTATCAGCACATTTTTCTAGCTGTCAGCTAATCATCATTTCAGACTTTTAGATTTCCGAATACAGTCCCACAGTAAGCAGAGGAACACATTACAATGCACATTATTATCTCTTTATTTAAGCTTGAGACTCTAGTAATAGGCAAGCTTATATCTGTCAATCATTGTCAATGGCCTCCAAATAAATCACTATGCTCCAAATTGTTATGTTTACGTGGCGCTTGTACTGCTGTTACAACAGAGTTCAGAGGTTACAAGATATGTTATTCTTCCTGTCAGGTCCTGTCAGGTCAGATACATTGTTGATCATTTATATTTCCTATGTCTGAGAACCCAGTGTTCATATATTTTCAATAATCTCCCCTTTCTTCTAGAGCCACATGAATTCATGCATTTTAGATCCCCTTGGGTGCTAGACACATCTCCAGTGTATTGTGAAGCAAAGGGCTGCTATATCTCCTGTAGCTAATGAGTAAAAATGTAATTTTAGGTAAAACATTGATAGTCATTTATATACCTGAGAACTTGAAATTGAGCTGAGATCTTGTTACTATTTGTAACGGAAGCTAAGGACGCCGGGTTGTCCTTAGCTATCGCTCCAGGGTCTCTCCCTCTTGGATGCGGCTATAAAGGAGTAACCTTTCCGGTGCAGTAAGATGGACGAATAGATCTCAGGAAAATAAGCCTGAAATGTGAATGTCTTGGCAGGGAGTCAAGGGACTCTTTAGACAAACCAGGAATAACAGCTCAGGACACCTTGTTCCAAAAAGAATTCAAGTGGCAGAACAGCTCTTTTTATACACACATAACCAGGTTAACTCACAAGGTTCAACAAAGAGTACAATAAGGATAAACATACAGTGGGGACATGATACAAAGGGCCAGACATGATTGAATTACTATACAAAGGGATTGGACTGGGGACAGACAATGAAACAAAGGCGAGGAGCTGGAATACACAACACTTCACACAATGCCGGCAGGGTTGAAGCAACTTTGAATATTCTGCTTCAATCCCTGGCCAATCCAGAGCTGGTAAACCTGTGGCCAGTCCTGACTGCCGGTGTCACACAGTCTTTAGCCAATCCCACCCTGTGGACGGGAAGCCGACCGACCAATCCCTGGGCCGCCTACTTTCCCCCATGTTAACTCTATGGATGACCTTTAAACTTGTCACCCAGGGCTTTGGCCAATCAGGAAGCTGCCTACATTCCTATGTATATTCTATGGGGCTTTTTGAACATGTTGCCCCACACGGCAACCAGCCTACAGCCTGTTATAGTTCTTGGATCTCAATTTCTTTTTAGGGATTTTGCATGGCTCCTAGAAGAGCCCCCAAGTAACAGGCTGTGGTCCGTTGCATTATTAAGCTCTTAAAGCTTCATATAATCAAGATATGCTCCAAACACCTCAAGGAACCATTATATCACTGTGCCCGTGATCCCTTTCTGTCACTCTCACTTGTGGTGCTCTCCTATTGGCTGAGCAGGTTTGGCCCGCCTACGGTGACCTTTTTATACCCAGTCATTGACACCTGCTACTTGCCCTTTCGTGGTGTACCTGAGCCAGTGTTGCTGTTGCTGTCTTCAGTTGATCCTGATTCCTGTGTACTGACTTGGCCTGTCCTGACTACGCTCCTGTGTTCCGGATCCGTGATCCGACCCGGCCTGGCTGACATTCCTGTTTGTGACTGATCTGGCTTGTCTGAGAACTACCTCCGTGTACCGACCCGGCCTGGCTGACGTTCCTGCTTGCGACTGATCTGGCTTGTCTGAGAACCACCTCCGTGTACCATTCTGGCCTGGCTGACTTCCTTCTCCGTGACCCGTACAGGCTTGTTCCAGTGACCAGTGTGGACTGCTTCCTGCTCTACTGTCGCCGTGGCGACATTCTGACTTCCGCCAAGGCCAAGTACCGGACTGATTGTCTCCTGCCACAGTACTCCTTCTGTGTAGTGCCTCCTGTGCTGAGTCCCCGTTACCGATTGCAGAGCTGTGCTACCGTACTCAGCCTTCCTGATACTTGCACAGCATTTCTCTATTTTCGCTAAGCTTTAGTCTACGAGCTGCTTAACCCGTTCTGTGCTGGTATACCTCTTGTGAGCCTTTACGTTCATTGCTGAGCCTATTCCTGTTTCACTGCTACTTCTGCCGAGCTGGCCGCTTGTATGCTTGATTTGGACGGCAGCCTAAACATCCACCTAGCAGAGTAGCCGGTATCGCTTACCGCATCCGGTGTGGCGCTATTGGCTCTAGCATTGTCTCCGGTATATGCCCGTGGGGGCTGGTGGCTCACCTCTCGTGCAGTTCTGAGTGGTCTCCGGTGTACGCCCGCAGGGCTATTGACCATCTCTACGGTTACAGCAGTCTCGGTATTACACCCGTAGGGGCTATTGGCTGAAGCTCTTGCAGGTTTCTCCAGTATACGCCCGTAGGGGCTACTGGCTCAATTCGCTGATTTCCGTTCTTAATGCCTGTGGGGGCTAAAGGCAAGCTCTTGCATTATAGCAGTCTCAGTAGGGATGCCCGTGGGGGCTACCGATTCAAGCACTTGCAGATATTGTGGTCTTCATTGCTACGCCTGTGGGGGCTATACACCGTTATAATCCAAGGCAGTACTGACTGTGCATTTAGCCTTCTGTGCATTACCATCTACAGCTTTATCACCAACTTGGTCGTGCCAAACTCCACAATTGAGACAGACTTATTGTTATTTAACCTTTGAGTAGCCTGGCTACTGTGTACCTCACAGTGATATGTTATAGTGTCCATTGTGTTCAGCTGCTTACCTGTATAGTAACTCATTGTGTTCGCTATTTTCTATTGTCGCCTATAGAGGGCGTTCCTTTCTATTTCTTTTTATTTAATAAAACTGTGTTTTATTTTACCGGCTGGTCTGAGTGTCTTGAAAACCGTTACAGTACGAAAGGGCCATGACCTCAGACAGCAAGGGTGAAGGTAATATACAGAACATCCACTGGAGAATGGATGTTCATGAGCAGCGCCTAGATCAGTTGGCACTGGCCTTGCAAACCTTACTTGAGCGTACGGTACATCTTGACAAACCTAACCAGAATCCGGTGGTCCCCCCAGTTTCGACACCGGATAATTTGTCTGTAGTTTCCACTGCACATTTGAGAGGCCTAACGGCGGCGGCGCCGTTACCGTTGAGATATGATGGCGAACCTACCCAAAGCAGGGGCTTCATTAATCAGTTGGAGATATTCTTGGAACTCACGCCCCAAGCATTTCCAAATGATAGAAGCAAGGTCGGATTTATGATATCACTATTGACGGGCAAAGCACTGGCATGGGCTAACCCCCTGTGGGAAAATGCCAAACCCTGTACGCTGAACTTTAATGAGTTTGTAAGGAAGTTCTGCAGAGTGTTTGAGGTTCCTGGCAGAGCCGCCTCTGCTGCCAAAAGGTTAATGGAAATACAGCAGGGCGACCGTACCTTCCTGCATCCATGAGAGACGGTTGGCTAAAAGGGAAAGGTCCAGAGACTATGGGCACCATAGTCTTTTAAACCCACCCTCACCGCCCATTCCTCCTGAACGGTTACCGGAGACTATAGAACCAATGCAGCTTGAGTTTACTAGACTTACTAAGGAGGAGAGGGCATACCGTAAAAAACAGGGCCTTTGCTTGTATTGTGGTAAGGCTGGGCACCTATTACGTACTTGTCCGGTACGGCCGGGAAACGGACGCACCTAGGGTACCTTGGGGGACAGGCCCTAGGTAGTGTACAACTGTCCCTAGACACAAGTTCACTGAAACCCACCATCCAGGTGGTATTTTCTTGGGCAAACCTGTCCATGGAAGCCAGGGCATTGGTGGACTCCCGTGCTGCTGGGTACTTTATGGTCCAATCCTTTGCCGAATTACACAAGATCCCTTTACTCAATAGAGAGTCTCCCCTGGATATTGAGGCCATTGATGGCAGACCTTTGGAACCAGCATTTATTACCAGGGAGACTACTCTTATTACTATGTCTATTGGGGCCCTCCACAAGGAGGAGGAGGTACGTTTTCAAATTATTCGATCTCCTCATCATGCGGTCATTCTGGGGTTTTAATGGCTACTCTTACATAATCCCCAGTTTGACTGGCAGAGATGTGAAGTGAAATCTTGGTCTGAGCATTGCGCCAGAAACTGTATATCGCATCCGGTTAAGATTCTCTGTACCTCCCCTACTGTGGCAGCTGAATACCAAGAATTCAATGACGTATTCAGCAAGGGGGAGGCTAGCACATTGCCCCAGCACAGACCCTATGATTGCGCTATTGATCTGCCCTCGGGTGTGGTGCCTCCTAGGGGTCGCACTTATCCATTGTCCTGTGAGGAGAATAGGGCTATGGAGGATTACATTGAGGACGCCCTAAGGAGGGGGATTATCCGCAAGTCTACCTCCCCGACTGGGGCTGCATTCTTTTTTGTGAAAAAGAAGAATTGCGAGCTTAGACCATGTATTGATTGCCGGGGACTAAACAAACTGTTGCCTAAGAATGCCTATCCTATTCCTCTCATTACGGAGATATTTGACAGGTTAAAGGGCTCTTCCATTTTTACTAAACTTGATTTGCGGACGGCATATAACCTGATCAGGATTAAGGCTGGTGATGAGTGGAAGACTGCTTATAATACCAGAAATGGGAACTATGAATACCTGGTAATGCCATTTGGCTTATGCAATGCCCCTGTGGTGTTCCAAGAATTTATTAATGACATCCTGCGTGATATGCTCCAGTCCTGTGTGGTGGTATATCTTGACGATATATTGATTCACTCTGCCAATCTTACCCAGCATATCAGGGATGTTCCTGAGGTCCTGCTGCGATTGCGCAAGAATAAACTGTTCTGTAAACTAGAGAAGTGCGAATTTCATAGGTCCCAAGTACCATTCCTGGGGTTCGTAATTTCTAAATATGGCATTGCTATGGACCAAGAAAAGTTGGCAGCTGTCTTACAGTGGCCTCATCCCAAGGGGTTAAAGGCCATCCAGCATTTTTTGGGCTTTGCCAGTTATTATAGAAAGTTTATCCATAACTTCTCTACCATTGTGAAACCATTGTCTGACTTAACACATAAGGGTGCTGATCCCTCTCAATGGTCCGAGGCAGCTGAATCTGCCTTTGAGGCTCTGAAATCTGCCTTTGCTTCAGCTCCAGTGCTGTCCCACCCAAATCCCGCCCTGCCATTCACCTTGGAGGTGGATGCCTCTGAAGTCGGGGTTGGGGCAGTGCTGTCCCAACGTCCTGTGGGAGGTGGCACTCTGAGACCCTGTGGGTTCCTTTCTAAAAAACTCTCCATTGCCCAAAGCCACTATGAGATTGGTGACAGAGAGCTTCTGGCTATTATTCTTGCTCTCAAAGAGTGGCGCCACCTATTGGAAGGTACCAGAACCCCGGTGCTAATCCTAACTGACCACAAAAATTTGACTTATCTCTCGGAAGCTAAGCGACTATCCTCTCGACAGGCTAGGTGGCCACTTTTTCTGTCTCAGTTCAATTTTGTAGTGTCCTACCTACCAGGCTCAAAGAATGTTAGGGCAGATGCCCTGTCCAGACACTTTGCATCGGACATTGAGAGGGATGAAGACCCGGTACCCATTATTCAGCCTGACCGTATCCTAGCAATGGTGCGCACTAGCACCACTTCGCCACTGGGGGAAGAGATTTTGGCTTCTCAAGCTAGGGCTCCACCAGAAACCCCAGTGGGTAAGTGTTTTGTGGATGAGCCATTTCGAACCCGATTGTTGGAGACTAGTGTTGAGCGAGCATGCTTGGCCGATGCTCGGATCGGCTCGAGCATCGCTCTGCTCGGCACATGGCGGTACTCGTACGAGTACCGCATGTGCTCGCCCGCCATGTTCGGGTCTCCTCCCCGCACGTTTTGCGGCTGCTGCGCAGCCAATAAACGTGCAGGGAGGCTCTGACATCAGTGTAATGCCAGCAGCCATGTTGGCTGCTGGCATTACACTGATTGGCTGGCCAGAACCCGTGGTCGGGTGCTGTATAGCACCTGACCAGCGAGTTCGGCTCAGTCTTAGCCAGGGAGAGATGAGGATAGGAAGAGAAAGTCAGTGTAGGGAGAAAAAAAGCAAATTTGTGAAAAAAAAAGAACCAAAAGTCCTTTTTAGGACTACTGTGTGTGGGGGCAGCAGGTTATTTTGTGTGGGGGGAAAAAAACAAAAAAAAAAATTTCATATATTCTGTTTAGTGTGCAAAGTTGCAGATTAGAGCACATTCTGTTTAGTGTGCAAAGTTGCAGATTAGAGCACATTCTGTTTAGTGTGCAAAGTTGCAGATTAGAGCACATTCTGTTAAGACTTCAAACTAAAATATCAAAGTCACATATTCCATTCAGTGTGCGTCGCCGCAGTTTAGCAGCACATTCTGTGTACTGTGCAGAGTTGCAGAATAGGAAGAAATACTGTTAAGTCTTCAAACTAAAATATCAAAGTCACATATTCCATTCAGTGTGCTTCGCCGCAGTTTAGCAGCACATTCTGTGTACTGTGCAGAGTTGCAGAATAGGAAGAAATACTGTTAAGTCTTCAAACTAAAATATCAAAGTCACATATTCCATTCAGTGTGCTTCGCCGCAGTTTAGCAGCACATTCTGTGTACTGTGCAGAGTTGCAGAATAGGAAGAAATACTGTTAAGTCTTCAAACTAAAATATCAAAGTCACATATTCCATTCAGTGTGCTTCGCCGCAGTTTAGCAGCACATTCTGTGTACTGTGCAGAGTTGCAGAATAGGCAGAAATACTGTTAAGTCTTCAAACTAAAATATCAAAGTCACATATTCCATTCAGTGTGCTTCGCCGCAGTTTAGCAGCACATTCTGTGTACTGTGCAGAGTTGCAGAATAGGAAGAAATACTGTTAAGTCTTCAAACTAAAATATCAAAGTCACATATTCCATTCAGTGTGCTTCGCCGCAGTTTAGCAGCACATTCTGTGTACTGTGCAGAGTTGCAGAATAGGAAGAAATACTGTTAAGTCTTCAAAGTAAAATATCAAAGTCACATATTCCATTCAGTGTGCGTCACCGCAGTTTAGCAGCCTATTCTGTGTACTCTGCACAGTTGCAGAATAGGAAGAAATACTGTTAAGTCTTCAAAGTAAAATATCAAAGTCACATATTCCATTCAGTGTGCTTCGCCGCAGTTTAGCAGCCTATTCTGTGTACTCTGCACAGTTGCAGAATAGGAAGAAATACTGTTAAGTCTTGAAACTCAAATATCAAAGTCACATATTCCATTCAGTGTGCTTCGCCGCAGTTTAGCAGCCTATTCTGTGTACTGTGCACAGTTGCAGAATAGGAAGAAATACTGTTAAGTCTTCAAACTAAAATATCAAAGTCACATATTCCATTCAGTGTGCTTCGCCGCAGTTTAGCAGCCTATTCTGTGTACTCTGCACAGTTGCAGAATAGGAAGAAATACTGTTAAGTCTTCAAAGTAAAATATCAAAGTCACATATTCCATTCAGTGTGCTTCGCCGCAGTTTAGCAGCCTATTCTGTGTACTCTGCACAGTTGCAGAATAGGAAGAAATACTGTTAAGTCTTCAAACTCAAATATCAAAGTCACATATTCCATTCAGTGTGCGTCACCGCAGTTTAGCAGCCTATTCTGTGTACTCTGCACAGTTGCAGAATAGGAAGAAATACTGTTAAGTCTTCAAAGTAAAATATCAAAGTCACATATTCCATTCAGTGTGCTTCGCCGCAGTTTAGCAGCCTATTCTGTGTACTCTGCACAGTTGCAGAATAGGAAGAAATACTGTTAAGTCTTCAAAGTAAAATATCAAAGTCACATATTCCATTCAGTGTGCTTCGCCGCAGTTTAGCAGCCTATTCTGTGTACTCTGCACAGTTGCAGAATAGGAAGAAATACTGTTAAGTCTTCAAAGTAAAATATCAAAGTCACATATTCCATTCAGTGTGCTTCGCCGCAGTTTAGCAGCCTATTCTGTGTACTCTGCACAGTTGCAGAATAGGAAGAAATACTGTTAAGTCTTCAAACTCAAATATCAAAGTCACATATTCCATTCAGTGTGCGTCACCGCAGTTTAGCAGCATATTCTGTGTACTCTGCACAGTTGCAGAATAGGAAGAAATACTGTTAAGTCTTCAAAGTAAAATATCAAAGTCACATATTCCATTCAGTGTGCTTCGCCGCAGTTTAGCAGCCTATTCTGTGTACTCTGCACAGTTGCAGAATAGGAAGAAATACTGTTAAGTCTTCAAAGTAAAATATCAAAGTCGAATATTCCATTCAGTGTGCTTCGCCGCAGTTTAGCAGCCTATTCTGTGTACTCTGCACAGTTGCAGAATAGGAAGAAATACTGTTAAGTCTTCAAACTCAAATATCAAAGTCACATATTCCATTCAGTGTGCGTCACCGCAGTTTAGCAGCCTATTCTGTGTACTCTGCACAGTTGCAGAATAGGAAGAAATACTGTTAAGTCTTCAAAGTAAAATATCAAAGTCACATATTCCATTCAGTGTGCGTCGCCGCAGTTTAGCAGCACATTCTGTGTACTGTGCAGAGTTGCAGAATAGGAAGAAATACTGTTAAGTCTTCAAACTAAAATATCAAAGTCACATATTCCATTCAGTGTGCTTCGCCGCAGTTTAGCAGCACATTCTGTGTACTGTGCAGAGTTGCAGAATAGGAAGAAATACTGTTAAGTCTTCAAACTAAAATATCAAAGTCACATATTCCATTCAGTGTGCTTCGCCGCAGTTTAGCAGCACATTCTGTGTACTGTGCAGAGTTGCAGAATAGGCAGAAATATTGTTAAGTCTTCAAACTAAAATATCAAAGTCACATATTCCATTCAGTGTGCTTCGCCGCAGTTTAGCAGCACATTCTGTGTACTGTGCAGAGTTGCAGAATAGGAAGAAATACTGTTAAGTCTTCAAACTAAAATATCAAAGTCACATATTCCATTCAGTGTGCTTCGCCGCAGTTTAGCAGCACATTCTGTGTACTGTGCAGGGTTGCAGAATAGGAAGAAATACTGTTAAGTCTTCAAAGTAAAATATCAAAGTCACATATTCCATTCAGTGTGCGTCACCGCAGTTTAGCAGCCTATTCTGTGTACTCTGCACAGTTGCAGAATAGGAAGAAATACTGTTAAGTCTTCAAAGTAAAATATCAAAGTCACATATTCCATTCAGTGTGCTTCGCCGCAGTTTAGCAGCCTATTCTGTGTACTCTGCACAGTTGCAGAATAGGAAGAAATACTGTTAAGTCTTCAAAGTAAAATATCAAAGTCACATATTCCATTCAGTGTGCTTCGCCGCAGTTTAGCAGCCTATTCTGTGTACTCTGCACAGTTGCAGAATAGGAAGAAATACTGTTAAGTCTTCAAACTCAAATATCAAAGTCACATATTCCATTCAGTGTGCGTCACCGCAGTTTAGCAGCCTATTCTGTGTACTCTGCACAGTTGCAGAATAGGAAGAAATACTGTTAAGTCTTCAAAGTAAAATATCAAAGTCACATATTCCATTCAGTGTGCTTCGCCGCAGTTTAGCAGCCTATTCTGTGTACTCTGCACAGTTGCAGAATAGGAAGAAATACTGTTAAGTCTTCAAAGTAAAATATCAAAGTCACATATTCCATTCAGTGTGCTTCGCCGCAGTTTAGCAGCCTATTCTGTGTACTCTGCACAGTTGCAGAATAGGAAGAAATACTGTTAAGTCTTCAAAGTAAAATATCAAAGTCACATATTCCATTCAGTGTGCTTCGCCGCAGTTTAGCAGCCTATTCTGTGTACTCTGCACAGTTGCAGAATAGGAAGAAATACTGTTAAGTCTTCAAAGTAAAATATCAAAGTCACATATTCCATTCAGTGTGCTTCGCCGCAGTTTAGCAGCCTATTCTGTGTACTCTGCACAGTTGCAGAATAGGAAGAAATACTGTTAAGTCTTCAAAGTAAAATATCAAAGTCACATATTCCATTCAGTGTGCTTCGCCGCAGTTTAGCAGCCTATTCTGTGTACTCTGCACAGTTGCAGAATAGGAAGAAATACTGTTAAGTCTTCAAACTCAAATATCAAAGTCACATATTCCATTCAGTGTGCGTCACCGCAGTTTAGCAGCCTATTCTGTGTACTCTGCACAGTTGCAGAATAGGAAGAAATACTGTTAAGTCTTCAAAGTAAAATATCAAAGTCACATATTCCATTCAGTGTGCTTCGCCGCAGTTTAGCAGCCTATTCTGTGTACTCTGCACAGTTGCAGAATAGGAAGAAATACTGTTAAGTCTTCAAAGTAAAATATCAAAGTCACATATTCCATTCAGTGTGCTTCGCCGCAGTTTAGCAGCCTATTCTGTGTACTCTGCACAGTTGCAGAATAGGAAGAAATACTGTTAAGTCTTCAAAGTAAAATATCAAAGTCACATATTCCATTCAGTGTGCGTCACCGCAGTTTAGCAGCCTATTCTGTGTACTCTGCACAGTTGCAGAATAGGAAGAAATACTGTTAAGTCTTCAAAGTAAAATATCAAAGTCACATATTCCATTCAGTGTGCTTCGCCGCAGTTTAGCAGCCTATTCTGTGTACTCTGCACAGTTGCAGAATAGGAAGAAATACTGTTAAGTCTTCAAACTCAAATATCAAAGTCACATATTCCATTCAGTGTGCTTCGCCGCAGTTTAGCAGCCTATTCTGTGTACTCTGCACAGTTGCAGAATAGGAAGAAATACTGTTAAGTCTTCAAAGTAAAAATATCAAAGTCACATATTCCATTCAGTGTGCTTCGCCGCAGTTTAGCAGCCTATTCTGTGTACTCTGCACAGTTGCAGAATAGGAAGAAATACTGTTAAGTCTTCAAAGTAAAATATCAAAGTCACATATTCCATTCAGTGTGCTTCGCCGCAGTTTAGCAGCCTATTCTGTGTACTCTGCACAGTTGCAGAATAGGAAGAAATACTGTTAAGTCTTCAAACTCAAATATCAAAGTCACATATTCCATTCAGTGTGCGTCACCGCAGTTTAGCAGCCTATTCTGTGTACTCTGCACAGTTGCAGAATAGGAAGAAATACTGTTAAGTCTTCAAACTCAAATATCAAAGTCACATATTCCATTCAGTGTGCGTCACCGCAGTTTAGCAGCCTATTCTGTGTACTCTGCACAGTTGCAGAATAGGAAGAAATACTGTTAAGTCTTCAAAGTAAAATATCAAAGTCACATATTACGTGTAAGATGAAGAAGGCGGGTAAAAAGGGACGGGGAAGTGGACGTGATCCTGATAGTTCAGGGCGCGGGTCAGGACGCGGAGAAACTGTGCCTGGTGCCAGAGCACAAGAAAGAAAGACATCCACCATACCTAGCTTCATGTCTAATTTTACAGGGCGTCGCAGGACATCACTCTCGAGGTCCGACCACTGCGAACAGGTGGTCGGTTGGATGTCAGCTGATACTGCTTCCAGTCGGTTAAGCACCACCCTGTCTTCCACCAAGTCCACTCTCAGTAGCCAAGAGTCTGGTCAACATAATCCTCACTCTGATCATCCTTCCTCCCACCATAGACGGTCTGGTCAAAGAAGTGATCCCACACTGGGATATAGTGAGGAGCTCGTCTCATCACCAATCCTTCATTTGACCCTCTCTCCAAGCACGCTTGCAGAGGAACATGACATCTTATGCCCTGATTCACAACCTCTAGAGGGTACCCAATCACAAGAAGATGACAGATGTGAACGGCATTTAAGGTCAAAGGAAGTAGTGGATGATGATGATGATGAGACACAGTTGCCATTAAATCAACCACTATTACTGTCTCAAGACCTTGTTGAGGAGGATGTTATACAGTTGTCAATGACTGAGTATGTGGTGGGATCAAGACATGAGGAGGATGATCAGAGTGAGGAAGTGGAGGAGGACTTGGTAGACGATGAGGTGACTGACCCCACCTGGGAAGGTGGAGAGCCGAGCGATGACAGCAGTCCTGAGGGTGAGCCATCTGCAGCACCGCAACAGGCTGGAAGAGGCAGTGGTGTGGCTACAGAAAGAAGGCGGACCGCACCAAACCGGCCCGCAAATGTTCCACGGAGCACCCCCTTGCGTAAATCTCCCTTGCCAAGGGGTAGGTGTTCCGCGGTATGGCGTTTTTTTAAGGAAAGTGCGGACGACAAAAGAATTGTAGTTTGCAACCTGTGCCACACCAGAATGAGCCGAGGCATGAACACTAGAAACCTCACCACCACCAGCATGATCCGACACATGGCATCCAAGCACCGTAATAAGTGGGAGGAACGCCTGGATCGCCCATCTGTGTCTGCAGGCCACACCACTGCCTCCTCTTCCCCTGTTTTCGGTGCCGGCCAATCGCCTGTCGAAGGCGCAGGCCCGCATACCTCCCGCCCTGCACCTGTACCATCTGAAGCACCATCAGCGACCACATCCACTTCCCTGTCCCAGCACAGCGTCCAAATGTCGTTACCCCAGGCATTTGAGCGCAAGCGAAAATACCCAGCCACCCACCCACAGGCCATAGCACTAACCTCACACCTTTCCAAATTACTGGCCATCGAAATGCTGCCATTTAGGCTTGTGGACACAGAGTCCTTCCGCAGCCTGATGGCAGCAGCTGTCCCTCGGTACGCGGTCCCCAGCCGCCACTACTTTTCCCGGTGTGCCATCCCCGCATTACACCACCATGTGTCCCGTAACATCACCCGTGCCCTGACCAACGCAGTTACTGGGAAGGTCCACTTAACGACTGACACATGGACAAGTGCTTGTGGCCAGGGACGCTACATTTCCCTGACGGCACACTGGGTGAATGTCGTGGAGGCTGGGAGCGACTCGGACCCTGGGATGGCACGGGTGCTACCCACGCCGAGGATTGCGGGCCCTACCTCCATCAGGGTTTCCGCCAGCACCTACGTTATTGGCTCCTCCTCCTCCGTTTCCACCTCCGAATTCTCTACACGCAGCGCCACTCCCCCATCAGCCAGTAGCTGGAAGCAGTGTAGCACTGCAGTGGGGAAGCGTCAACAGGCCGTGCTGAAGCTGATCTGCCTTGGGGACAAACAGCACACGGCCTCAGAGCTGTTGCAGGGGATTAGTCACCAGACCGAGCAGTGGCTCTCGCCACTCAACCTGCAACCAGGCATGGTTGTGTGTGATAATGGGCGTAACTTGGTGGCGGCTTTGGAGCTCGGCAAGCTCACACACGTACCATGCCTAGCGCATGTATTTAATTTAGTGGTTCAGCGATTTCTAA